>JBAKGM010042144.1:0-17929 GCA_037177215.1 Asparagus racemosus
GGGGGTGTGTGTTGTGGATATTTTTTGTGATATGTATGTTTGTTGGGGGGGGGGTGTGTTTTTTTTTTTTTTTTTTTTTTTTTTTTTTCTTCTCTCTCTCTCTCTCTCTCTCTCTCTCTCTCTCTCTCTCTCTCTCTCTCTCTCTCTCTCTCTCTGGGCGTTACGGAATAGATCTTTTAAAAATTTATTTGTTAATTGTTGGATCTATTTTTATTGATGGATTCAAACTTGTTTTGATACCAATTGATAAAACCCTTAAATCCAAATCCGATCTATGCAGTATTTCTTTCATTTTTTTTCAAAAGAATTTTTTTGGGCTAGATCTGATTATAAAATGAAAGGAGGGAAATGACTAGAGCATAGCCCATGAGCCAGCCGAAATCCACAAGCGGCCAAGTGGGCGGTGGGTGGCTTGGGGCTCAAGCTCTAGGCTGGTCTAGAAATAGAGAAACCAAAAAAAAAAGGTGATGGCCCTCTGTTGGCCTAGTTCTTGTGTAAGCCGAAAGGACCGGAGCCCTAGTGGAGCACATGTACTTTGGGCTTTACACTAGACCGGGCTAGAGGCTGTTTAAAATTCTATTAAAATAATTTTAGTTAAAATGAGGAACATTGGGAGAATACGAAACATAAAATAAAATCTTTTTTTATGTTTTGTTAAGTTTTTTTTTTTGGATAGGCTTGGAGACCAAATTAGATTTCGGATCAACCGTAGTGAAATTACTGACTTTAGGTTTTAATTAAATAAAAAAATGCAAATATTATAGAAGATTGATAGAGGTTTTTGGAACATCATGGCAGCCTTGGGGAGCTCCGTTGACTGCGCTAGGTCATATTGGGTCAACTCTAATAGTTTGGTCTAAGGGAGTTAAGGTCTTACGCATGTTGTTGCAATCTCGGGGAGTTGCATCAACTGTTCGAGGACTTAATTCTTTACATTCACTTACACTAGATTAAGGCAATGGATTGGAACACAATGATAGGAGCCTCGGGAAGCTTTTTGATTTGTGTCATTTCTATTGGCAACTTGGGCGATAGTTTGATTTAAATTTATAACAAATTATTGTAAAAATCAATCTGACGCCTTCAGCTGCACCGACTTGCAATGCCTAAAGAGGTGTCGAGTTGAAGTGTGGAAGGGAAGGATGTGGTATTTGCGATTGAGTTCGTAGTGACGAAAAGGAGAGTAAAGGCGCTTGAATTATGCTCCTACACATAGAAATTCCCAATTTACCATTTTGACCAATGGGATTTGAAGAATGAAAATAAAATTTGGAAAAGAACATTATTGCATACGATCGGATCTAGGCTAGTGCATGACATGGTGCTTTAGATAGATGGACATAAACAAGAGAGGTGATACTTGGTGGAAGCTCTAAAGCTCCTAAACGTACCCTAAAATTTTTAGCAAAAAATAAATTAAAAATTTTCTTAAATGGTTTATCAAGCATGATTTGATTCCAAGCATAGAGCAGTTTTGGTCTTGCCACAATGACTTTTTGAAGAATGAAGTTTATATTTTTTTTGAAAAATAAAATAGTTATTTTGGCTCATTTAAAACGCAACCTAAAATCTTGTCTTATGTGTTTGTAGGACATGGCTACTAAAACTATAATCTATGATCACTTGCTCGCTCAAGACAAAAAACTTGTGGCACCAAGTGAACATGTCTCTTTTCAAAAATAGATGGAAAGGAACAAAATGACATGTCAGAGCTCTGAAAAATTGAGACACGTTGCGCGTAAAAGCACGCTGCAAAAGAAAGTACTCGCTCAATCTTTACATGATGCACTATGTTGTAGTCAGTCCTTCTCGACTCTTACTAAATCTCCTCAATTATGGGTTGTAGACTTAGGAGACACATACCAGGTAGAGTGGGATAAGGATGGATTTGTGGAGTATCATCACTTTTTAATGGGAAACAAATGACTTTTCATGAGAAATGATTCGAACGTGGAAGTTATAGGTATCGACAACTTCTGGCTAGATGTGGGAGGTGGAAGCACTTGGCTCCTTCCTAAATTCTTGCATGTCTCGAAGATTGGGCAAAATCTCCTATGTGTGAAGGCTAGGACTAGAGCCCCTTACTTTATTACCTTTATAGAAGATTATTCACGATATGGCCATGTCTACCTAATCTCCCACAAGTCTGAAGCACTGGGTCGCTTCCAACATTACCTTGAATGCGGTTGAAAATTGGTTTGACAAGTGCATAAAAGTGTTACAAAATGATCATGATCAAGAATATCTTTCTGTACAGTTCAAGGAACTGTGTGAGAAGAAAGGGATCATCTGATAAATGACTAGTCCCTCTACTCCGCAACAAAATGGTGTGGCGGAGAGGAGGAATAGAACATTATTTGACATGGTGAGGTCTATGATAGCGCAACTAAATTTACCCATATCCTTTTGGGAAGATACGATATTGACACTAAATCGTGTGCCTTCCAAGGCTGTTGATTCTACACCTTATGAGATTTGGGCCTGCGAAAAACTTGACTTGGGCAGTTTGCGGCCATAGGGTTCGGCGCTTATGTACACACCACATCATATTCACATGGGAAGTTAGCCCCAAGTGGTAAGAAGTGCATATTTATTTGATATTCAAAACATTCAAAGGGTTACGTATTCATTGGGGCACAAGAAGTTGGAATAACTCCTGAATTTGAGTCATGAAATGCAGAGTTCCTCAAGAAGAAAATTCCCTGCAATGGGGAGATGAGCCAAGACTTAGACTTGTTTGAGATGGAGGAAAGCACACCAAGTAATCCGGTTGAGCATGAGGACCAAGGTCTTATGCTTTATGGGGACAGTGGGAGCGACATCACCATAATTGATCATGTATCACCATCATAGGAATCTCAAGAACTCAAATGAAGCAATCGTCAATCAATCGCTCATTGTCATTTTTAGATTCTGTGGGAAATGTGTATGGTGGCACTGCATTATATAACGGATCCAAAGTCTTTACATGAGGCTTTCTCTAGCACTAATGTAGAGATATGGATGGACGCCTTGAAAGATGAGATGGAGTCTATAAGGATAAACTAAGTTTGGGACTTGGTGGACCTTCTGACAGAGTGCAAGGCTATTCGAAACAAGTGGGTTTTGAAAGTCAAGCAAAAGTCAGGATAGGTTTAAAGCGCAACTCGTGGCGAAAGGAGACACCCAGTGAGAGGGGGTAGACTATGAGGAAACTTTCTCCCCTGTGGTGAGGTTTGACTCGATTCACACGATTCTGCCTTTGGTCGCTTGCATGGATTTGAAACTTGTCCAGATGGATGTAAAAAAATAACATTTCTCCATGGAGAACTAGATGAGGATATCTTTACGGATCAACCCGAAGTGTTTGTATCTAAAGGTCTTGAGTGCAAAGTTTACAAGCTCAAAAAGTCCATATATGGGCTAAAACAATCGTCTAGGCAGTGGTGTCTAAGATTTCATCGAGCCATTCTTCAATTTAGGCTCATGATGGTCGAAGAGGATCACTGTGTGTATATAAAATGATCCTTGAATAACTTTTTAATCATAATCTTGTATGTTGATGATATAGTGATGGCTTCCAATGACCAGAAGATGATAGGTGATACCAAGGGTTGATTGTCATCAACTTTCAATTTGAAAGACATAGCTGATGCGAGTTATATGCTTGGAATAAAGATCCATAGAGATCGCTCTAAGAAGATCCTTGGCCTCTCACAAGAGACATACATAAGGCATATCTTGGAATGATTTCAGATACACAACTCGAAACCCATTGACACTCATGTTCAAAAGAATCATCAATTAAGTATTGAATGTTGTCTAAAATTAGATAAAGAATGAAAGTAGATGACAAAAGCCCCATATTCAAACACTGTTGGGTGCTTAATGTATGCAATGGTCTGTACTTGCCCTGATATCTCCTTTGTTGTTGGGTTGCCTAGTCGGTTCTAGTATAATCCAGGACCTATGCACTGGGCATCAGTGAAGAGGGTGATGCGATACCGGAAGGCTAAGAAGGCTATATGTTGTGCTATGGACACTCGGATCTACAACTCAGAGGATATACAGACGATTGGGCGGGTGATTACGATAAGCGCAAGTCAATTTCGGCATATATTTTCTTGCTTGGAGGTCGTACTATCGCCTGGTGCAGCAAGAAACAGACGCTCATTGTGTTTTCCACGATGGAGGCCGAGTATGTTGCTGGTCTGGTTAAGATGGTTCTTAAGGATCTTGAGAAGATCATGTCGCATTCATCAAACCTAGTTACACTATACTGTGATAGCATGGCTGTGATAGATCATGCCAAGGATGCCAAGTACCATGCAAAGGCAAGACACATAGACATAAAGTTCAACTTTATAAGGAACCATTCGAAGGATGTGATCATGGAGTACATACCTAATGAGTGCATGGTCACTTATCTACTGGTGAAGCATCTCTCTGCTGAGTTATTCAGAACTCAAGTTAGGGCTTTAGGTCTACATGTGTGGTAATGTAGTGTGTATTTAGTTACATACACTTGATTATTTTTTCTTGTATTCCAGATGATTTTATGGTTTGTTTTAATGACACTCATTTTTCTTTACGCTTATTTGTGAATGCTATAAAATATTATGAAATGTCATTTTGATAAATAATGAGCAAAATAACTGAAGATGTTCAAACAGGTTAAAAAGACTAGCTCACTCACATGAACAATCGCCTTTGGCGCTATGATCGAGCAAACAAAGATGAGATGGCTATGAGAACATTATGAATCTCATTGATAATAAGCGGGATTATAAGTTGCGATAATTTTGAGTTGCATTCATGGATGAGCTATATCGCCCTGATTGAGAATCAAGGTGAGATCATTCTTGAGAATGATCGACTCACCGAACTTCGTTACAACTAGTTCAAAGCCACATGTGTTTGGGCTCTACTTAGGCGTGATGGTATGCTTGTCGAGTGCGAGGTAGACAGGCATAGGTACGATGGGCTCACTGCTTAGGTCAAGATTTGCATGATATAAATATGAACACATATTCTCCAACGGAGTGTTACTCCATCATGGCATGTGATCCTACCATGTGTGCTTGGCGACTTACATAATTTTGTGGTAGGCGAATGGATCTCTTCTTCGCTACCGTGTGAAGCTAAAATCACATGGAGCATATTTTTTATTCCACTTATACCTAGAGTGACATTCAACTATGTTGTGAAGGTTTGGGAGCAGTGTTACTACTTTGACTCCTCACCTATGGCAATGATAGATTTGACCTAAAGAAACGTGATTGGGAAAGTAGCCGTTCTTAGATTGAATCAGTAGTAGTGCAAGAGAAAGATCACTAATACATTTACTTTGGTAATGAGTCTGCATCTGGAACTCATTTTTGACGAAGTGTGGCTCTTACCAAATAGTTCCACAATAGTCGAGTATGTTTCTCCTAAGAGGGATTAGAAGATACTCGAACTAGAGATGTGTTTACAGTTTGATCTGGGGTATACGAGACTATCTTATTTTTCTTTCCTCAAAGGGCTCAACATCTCTATGCTCTCTCTTTACAAGAGTTTCATATTATTGAGCTTGCTATTTGCAGGTTGTCTCGATGGTAACACGACACAGCATTTGTATAGACCTTATGATCGATTCAGAGCGTTGCAACCCACTTTTCGGTCAAGTGGGGGTGTGTTGGACATTGGTGCCCTTGGTGGGCTGCGATATCTAATTAGATGTGATTTGTTGAGATTATATCTTGGGATAACTACCAATTAGTTTATATTGATACAGTCAAAAATCTCATGGTGGTTTACTCTTATCAATGGAGATTTGGCTATTGATTTGCTAGTCGTATCCCTTAGTTAAAGCTCTGCTATAAATAGGCATGGAGGTTTCATCTCATAATACACAATTCCACGTACTCAAATTGGCAATACGCTCGAGGGGAATTAATTGGAGATTGCTATGTGGGTTGCGAATAGTACAGGGGAGTCTCATCCGTTGTAGTTCCCTCTATTGTCGAGATCTGAGTAGGTCGTTGCTAGCTACAGATTGGAGCACCAATCTAAGGTATAGTTCTCCCTGCTTCTTTCAACAAAATCTTATTAAAAATTTATAAGCAAAAGAATACCTTGACATTTTTTGTTACACACACAGCAATTTGGTCCGAACTTTGCTGTGGTACTAGATGATACTGCATTTCGAAACTTGTAACCAGGCATCATCACGCTGTACATGAGCTGTGCTAAATTTTCAGCAACCTCCAAAAAGATCACATAAGTCATAATCACTGCAATTAAGCTTGTTATGTAATTATTGGACAAATATTCTCAACATAAATATTGAATAAATACTGACCAATCAAATCAAAACATTACTTCACTTTCAAACAAATTAAGGGGATATAACAAAACATTCACATATGAATTAATGTGTTTACAGTTACTGCAAAAATTGAGGAGGAAGTGTTCCAATCATATTTGTAATAGTTTGGCGGATTGCATCAACCACCTGCAAATTGGGGATAACAGAAAAATACTTTAAAATCCACAATTGCAAGAGCTTGGAGCACCAAATCGTCAATGTTCTGAATTGAATCAGAGTAGCATAAGTCCATGTACAAGCAAAGGGATTCCAACAGATCTCTCCAAACAACAAGCAGGATAATCCATATATAATGATCAGAAGCAATAGACAAGTTATTGTCCAATGGTGTACCTATTGGGGTGCCCTTTCAATGAACAACTCTGTGAAAATCACTCTTACTATTATATTAAAGCTCTAAAGTTATGATAAGACTTGAGAATTATAGGTTTATATTCTAACATACCCCCCGCAAGTTGAACATCTTTTTTTTAATGGGCTGAAACCTAGACTCACGTAGTTAAAATAATTTTTTTTAAAATATGCATTAAATTTGTAGTCGGCAAGATTCAAACCAGGGTTGGCTCTAATACCATGAGAGATCTATAATATCATATACATACATCCTTGTAATCAAAAGGAAAACGTGAGTTATACAACCCTTTTTGGATACGGGTTCATTCACTACCCAATGGGTTCAACCTAATACCCTAAACTTATATTAACACTTCCCCTCAAGTTGGAGCATAGATATCTATCATGTCTAACTTGCTACATAAAATACAAAACACCTTAGAAGAAGCAGCCTTGGTGAGAATATCCGCCAACTGTTTTAAAGAGGGAGTAAATGGTGTGTAGATAACCTCTTTAATTATAACATCCCTAATTAGGTAACAATCAATGGCTATCTATTTTTTCGTCTTATGAAAGACAGGATTCTTAGCAATATAAATAGCAGACTGATTATCACAACACATGTGTACTGGTCCTGGCTGAACAAAACCAAGCTCTATCATCAAGTTCTTCAACCACATCATCTCACAAGTAGTATGCACCATAACTCTGTATTCTGCCTCTGCACTAGACCAAGTGGGAGATACCACTTTTTTCTTCTTATTCTCCAAATTACTAGATTACCACCAACAAAAGTACAGTATCCAGTAGTAGACTTTCTGTCTCACTCTTATCTCCAGCATAGCTCGAGTCTAAATAAGTAGAGATTTGCAAATGCCCATGCTTCTTGTACAGTAAGCCCTTTCTAGGGGAGCTCTTGATATTTGTAAGAATCTTTGTAGCTGCTTTCTAGAGAACGTCTCTAGGTATATGCATGAACTGACTCAAAAGTCTCACAATAAATGTTATATCAGGTCTAGTAACTATAAGATAGATCAACTTGTCAATCAACCTCCTATATTGCCTAGTGTCCTCATCCTAAAAATCCACATCTGCTTCTATCAAGATGCCAACCAGTTTACAATCCAGAAGATCAGTCTCCTCTAAAAGATTTAAGACATACTTCCTTTAGGAGAGAAGTAACCCATGTTTTCTATAAGCAACTTCAATCTCAAGAAAGTATTTCAGCTTTCCCAAATCCTTGGTCATAAAATGACACTTGAGATACTCTTTGGTTTCTACCAAATCACATGTATCACTCTCAGTCAGCAAAATATCATCAACATATACTACCAAGATCACTATCCCTGAAGTATCAGAATAATCTGAATCATACCTCTGAAAACCAACACCAGATATCACTTGGCTGAACTTGTCGAACCAAGCTCGAGGACTCTATTTAAATCCATATATTGCTTTCTTAATCTTGCATACATGAGACTCCCCCTGAGCAATATATCCCAGAGGTTGCTCTATGTAAACCTCTTCCTGGAGATCACCATACAAGAAGGCATTCTTCACATCAAGTTGAAACATAGGACATTCTAGATTAACAGCAATGGAGAACAAGATACGTATGGAATTGAGACGAACAACAAGAGGGATGGTCTCAAAATAATCAACCACATAAGTTTGAGTAAAGCCTTTAGCAACCAGCCTGGCTTTCTATCTGTCTATAGAACCATTGGGCTGATATTTCATAGTGAAGGTCTAGCAACAACCCACAATATCTTCCCTCGAGGAGCAGGAACAACATCCTAGGTCCCCCTAGAAACAAGTGCATCCATCTACTCATCCATATCCTGCTTCCAAGCAGGAAGTAACACAACTTCCTAAGACCTAGGAGAGAAAACAGAAGATAAGGACAGAGCAAACTGGCAAAATGATGGGTTAAGACAATCATAAGAGACAAAATGAGATATGGGGCGAGCAATACTAGAGCATTTACCTTTTCAAAGAGCAATAGGGACATCAAGGTTGGATAGAATAGATGATTGCTGACGGGTAGGACCTTCAACTACGGATGGAGGATCAGCCGGAGGCAATGGCGGTGCACTTTCGGTCTTTTAGTGTATACCAAAGCTAGCTTTCATGCAAGTTTTTTGTCAACTCCAGAACTCGGTGCTAGTTGAGTGAGGGTAATAGAAGCAAGAGGTACTGGCCAAGGGAGAGGAACAAAGGCATGGGTTGACCCTATACACACGGATGAACAATATGGAATAGACTCAAAATAAGTTACATCTACAGAAGTAAAGTACTTCTGAGATGTTAGATCATAACACCGATACTCCTCTGTGTTTTAGAATACCTGATAAAATGCACTTGATAGACCAAGGAGACAATGTTTAGACTAGGACACATATTTTAAACAAAACAAGTACAACTAAAAACTCGAGGAATCATAGCAAGCACGATTTTATTAGGAAAAATACAAGAAAAAGGAATTTCCCCATGAAAAACTGAAGATGGCATTTCTATTAATCAAATAACATGCACACAAGACAGCATCAGACTATAAATACTTCGAGATGTGCATGTGAATCATTAAAAGTTTGAGCCGCATCTAAAACATGTCATGCTCCCATTCACCCACACTATTTTTCTATGAAGTGTCTGGACAAGAGGTCTGGTGAATAATCCCATTAGTAGTACAAAATTGAGAAACCTCATTTTTATATATTCCAAAGCATTATCAGTACGAAATACACATATAGAAGTAGAAAACTAGTTTTTAATTTCATTATAAAAAAGCTCAATTACACCAGCAACTTCAGACCTCTCTTTTAATAAATAAAGCCAAGTCACAAGAGAGAAGTCATCCACAAAAATAATAAGATACCTAAACTTTTTCACAAAAGGAAACTAACACGGACCTCAAACATCAAAATGAACTAACTCAAAGGCAAAACTACTATGCTTATTAATTCTACTAGGATAGGATGCACGATGATGCTTTCTAACTGATATAGCTTACATTGTAGAGATAAAACAATGGACTCGATAGGCAATACTGAACGAAGCTTCTATAAGGAGGGATGCTCTGGACGCTAGTGCCACTGTCAAGGAGTATCAAAAAGACCACTAGCAAGACCAAACAGTGGCACACTATTGTCCAAGTAGTACATGTCTCCTCTCTCACAACCCGAACCAATCCTCATCTTAGTCTGAAGGTCTTGAAAAATACAATAAGAATGGAAGAATGTCACTAAGCACCTATTATTTTGGTGAACTTGCTAATAGACTATAAACTGATAGGAAATTTAGGAACATAAAAAAATATTTTTAAGAGTCAATGATGAGATAGCATGAACTATACCACCACTAAGGATAGATGAAAAAGTTTCATCAGCAATATAAACAGAAGGAAATTTATGTGAAAATTGTAAGGTGTCAAATTTATCTTTTATTCCTATCATATGGGAAGGGGCTCCTGAATATACTACCCGAGGTCTGTTGGAGGAAGTAATGTAAGCATCCATATCTGAAGAGGATGCATGAGTAGCTATATGACCTGTCTAAGAGGATTGGAGCTAAAGTAATCGATCAAAATCAGTATGAGAAATTTGAACCATAGGCAAAGATGGAGGGGATGAAGCAGTGTTAGGAGTAGGAGCAGAAGTAGAAGCACCGGAAGAGTCTATAATAGCTATCTATGCCCACTCCGGCTTCCCAAATTTCGCCCAACACCTATCAAAAATATGGTTATTCCTACCACAATGAGTACAATACCAGTGTCTATGATCTCCGGTTGTTGGCCACTAATAAATCCATAGCCTCCCCCCCCCCCCCGGAGTCATGACCACAGCTGCGTCCTCGACCACAATAGCAACTCGAGTATAAGGTAGACTGGTCAATAATAGTTGGGTGTAGTTGGGGATGATGATGACAATGTAGACCCAGTAGAAACACAAAGCATTCTAGAGAATGTAGAAGTCAAAGAGGCTACATTGTCTGCATCAAATATCTGACTTCGCACATGAATAAGTAATGCGGGATCCAAACTAGAAAGAAACTTGACCACATCCAAATCTTGACTATACTTCTTCAAGGTCTACAAATCTATCACAAACATGCAACTCGTCTAGAATCCCCCTCAGAACAATTTCTCTCCCTGTTGAAGAGTAAACAACTTCTCATACAACTCAAATACTTTAGGGATGATCTTCTCATGAGCATGCATCTCTTTCAAGGTCTCCTAAATCTCCTTTGCAGCCTTAAGAAACATAACACCAAAGCTCACCTTCTCCTCCTAATGTTCAACAGCTAGGTCATAACACAACAGTCAGAAGCTAACCAATCAGAATGGCCAACATCCATACTATCAAGTGGATCATCAGTCAATTGCTTCATCTTTTTCTGAGCATCAATAAACAATCTAAAAGATTTAGCCCACAATAAATAGTTTGTACCATTGAGCTTCACAGTAGTAGCGGTTAAAGTCTTCGACACCAAGTTCTCCAACATGGATAGGTATTAGTAGAAAGCTTTGTGTTTACACTATCGGAGGAAGCCATTGCAGTTAGATAACCAAATTGATAAACCCAAAAAATTGCAATAGAATTAGCCAGACGGTAGAACCTAGATCTAGAGAGAAAACAACACGAACACGAGGTAAATCAGTAGACAAAGATTGTTGCAGCAGTAGACAGGGGCAGCAGCAACAGTAAATTAAGGCTGCGACATCAAGTGATAGAGGTGGCAATCTTCGAAGTGGCTCGAATAAGCCCTAGAGAAGCAGCAACGATGTTACAGGAGTTGGGGTTGGATCAACCCTAAATCAGCCCTATAGAGAAAGCTCAAACAAACTATGCAGCAGGTAGAAGATCAGATGAAGATGATGTTGAAGGGTGGAAACAGCGGCGAAAGAGAAATCAATGAGTGACGAAGTTGCTGGAGGTGGTGATGGATGGAGGCAGTGATCCCAAGGGCTACGATCACATCAAGAGGCTTTGAGAATGAAGATGATCAGAGATGGGTCTACAAATGAAGGTGGAGATGGGCGGAGATGGTGGAGATGTCCAGGTTTATGGGAATTCGTGTTAGGTTTAATCTGATACCATGTTAGAGTCTGTCTAACCATTATATCTAGACTCTAAAGTTATGATAAGGCCTAAGGATTGTAGTTTTATATTCTAACAAACTCCATAAACTAAGGTGAACATTTTTGACATAATTGAGAAGAATTTCCCTCTTGTTCTTGGGATAAGAATACTAACATAGTGTAAGAAAAATTTGACTAAATGTAACATATACCAGTAATATCGCGTCAAGAGTCCTTATACAGATAAAACTTAGAGAAAGATAATCTGTTTAGAGAAACTAATCTAAGCAAGAGAGAAGCATTGCATACTTCCTTAGGCACTCATAAGTAAGAAACTAAAGCACAAATCAAAAGGTTCATTGTTAGATATAAAGATAGGTATTAACTCGAAAGTGTCTGCTTTAAGTATACTGAAACATCCAGCAAGCTAATTCAATCTATCCAATGAACAGTAATTAAAACCAGTAGGTTGTCCCTTCATAAATATCAGAAATACCAACCGGATTGACTGAAAATTTTCGGTGTACAGCATTTAAAAACCAATAATCTAATACTATTATAAAAGTGGTTTGCCATGTTAAAACATTTCATCCAAAATGCCCTTCATATATCATACATACATACATGAAAACAAATAAATACTTAATTTTTCATTATCTTCTCATTGATTAAATATTCATACATACATACATGAACATAATCAATTTTTTCATACTTCCCTATTGATTACCATCAATTTTTCATTTAATCACTCATATGCATAACCTTGCTATGCATAAACTTTCTCGACTAATTCATGACACTAAGCATAACTTTATTCACACTAATCATAAGAAAATGTTACAATTATTCCATTCCCACCAAGTCACTATAAGTAATAACAAAACCCTCATCAAATTTCTATAACCAAAATTTCAATTCATAATCAAATCTTAGATGAGAAAGAAAGGAGCCAAAACTACACGTCTCACAGCCACTATGCCCAAAACATCCCGCGGTTTCCCGACACATTAAGAAATCATCCACCCTTTATTCCTTCTCTCTACGCTACCGAACGTGTAGCATTCTACTCTCAAGTATCCATCAATATTCTCGACATTGACTTGCCGCTGTCTTGACGCTAGCTTGCAATAACCCTGACTCACTGACGCAACCCAATGTCAAGTCCATAATCCCTGAAACAGACTCAGTTTGTATATGGTAATGTCTCATTATGAAAAAAGATAGCCATATATGTTGGATATTTTGTATCAAAGCATTAAAAGTGTAAATAATCAATTATACGAAAGTAAAATAGAGAAAGAGATCGTAGGCCTGTAAGGGGGACAGTCGTGATGTCACTACCCTAGAACAACAGTTGCCACCTTCGCAGAGACGTATCAATGCAACCGTGAACTAGCGGTAAAAATCCCCCCAAAGTAGCCAGCACTTGAGGTTACTGCGATTCTCAAGCCTCTTTGCTCAATAGATGCTTGCCCAGAAAATATAACAAATAAATATAAGAAAATTATACAAGAGGAGAAGTGTAAAGCTTTTCTTTTCTTTAAATTTTTTTTCCATTGCTATTTTTTTCTCCCCTGCTAGAAGCTCTCCGCCACTACATTTATATAGGTAGAAACCAACGAGTGTTTTAATGACATACCAAATATTTTGATAATTAATAAGTTTAATGGGAAATTAATAATTAAAATAAGTAACCATAATAACCAATAATTATGACAAATTAATATGAACAATTATGGTAGAAGAAAGAAACTCAATCTTTTATTAAGGAAATATATTTTCCAATGGTATGTATTGTATGTGTGTATGCATTTATCAAAGAGAATTCCAACGAACACATGTTATAACCTATTTGTGTTATGGATTTCTCCACGATATTTCCTACAACTCATTCCAAAAATGCGGGGCCCGCATGTGTTTTTGTTTAAAGATCAGCAACATATATCTTTGAAATTGTATGTTTGGTTTCAGGATTTTGAGAGTCGAAAATATGGCTTTGGAGAAATTAGTTGCCAACAATCATCACCAAACGTGAGGATTTAGAGGGAAAGTTAAAGATGCGCGTCCCATCACATGAAAAATTATAAAAATATGAAAAGAAAATATCAAAAACTAAAATAAAACGTTAAAAAAAAAATCTAAGAACTCAAAAAAGTCTAGAAAATTTTTCATAAATAATAACATATTTTATTTAAATGCAAAAACTATTACTAGTATCTCATATGTCTCTTTCAAACCTTATTACTCTCATTTCAATAATAATAATAATAAAAAAATCATGGATTCTCTTCTCAAAACCAACTTTTCACTTCGCCGTTGTACCAGCTAAACACAAAATCAAAATTTTGAATATCTAAAGATTCCTTCAATTTCTTACATTGTCATATATGAAAATTGCAGATCCAACATACAAAGGTTTACAAATTCGAAGAATCATACATAGCTCCCTCTGGGTCAAAGCATATGAAAGGATGCTAAGGAATATTACACGCATTCCCTCCCACACTTGAATTCAAAATTAGTGACTCCACGGGTAGATGAGTCAGGATCTACATAATGTTTTCCTACTTCCCACCCAACCGAATTATTTATCTCCTACTTCCCACCCGGCCCCACCCAACCAAAAACTAACTCCGCAACTCAATTTTAGAATTGGTTTTTCAATTTATTCCCCCACGTCTTTCATATTTTGAAACTAGTCCTCAAAATCTTCATATTTTGAGTTATTCCCTCAAAATTTTAAGTGTTTTGAAATGAGCCCACAAATCTCCATATTTTGAATTAGCCCCCCTAAATATTTTAAGTGTTTTGAAATTAGTCCCCCAAATATTTTGACCTGATGCTAACTAGAGAGACTAATTTCAATACACTTACAAGATTTGGGGGGACTAATTTCAAAATATGAATATTTATGGGTATAATTTTCTCCTCACAATTATTAATTATATAGTGACATCACTTTCTAAATATTTTGGATCTGTCACTGTACACACCGGAACTCGTCTGCTTATTCGAGCTGACACCTTCAAGCCGTCTGCCCCTCTCCAGCATTGGCAACACGCCCCAACTATGACATTTACCTGTCAGCATTGGCCGTATATCGCCATGGCTAAGAACCTGCAAAGATTTTAAAGGAGGTGATATCTAAAGTCTTGGTAATTTACTATCCTGTGGCTAGAATATTGAGGAGATCAGAGCGAGGAGAGCTTTAAGTTGAATGAAGCAACAACGACGGAGGTGTGTTTTTTGTTGAGGCGTCAGCGGATTGTGGACTTGAGGATTCTGCTACAATGTTGACTGGCCTCCGTTCCTGATTCCAATAGAATAACTTCTTTCTTGTCCACCGGCAGATGTTGAGCTGCATAAACTACCTTTCTTGATGCAGGTATTCACTACAATATTTACAAGTTTAATGTCACTAAACACCCATGAATTTTATTTTTCTATTTCCTTTTTTTTGGGAGTTTCTTAGGGTTCGGCGGAAATCGGAGAAAATAGACAAAATGGGTTAGATCTGGATTCTAGATCTTTATGTTGACGAGGAGTTGTAAGTTGGGAAAGGGTAATATCGAAATTTTTTATTTTGTGCCCCTCAAATATTGTATATAGGTAGAGAGTATTTGAGAGAATGGATTTAAGGGTAAATTTTGAAAGTACTTTGGGTCTATAGATGCTAATAAAATTAAGTACTTGGGTCAAGCGTAAAAGAGAGTACAACTTTGGGTTTAAAGACAAAAACCCGGTCCTTTGATAAAATATAGACAAAACATATTAGATGAAGTTACAAAGATGGAGCAATTGCAGCATTCAAGTACGAGACGGAGCAAAATTTGGGAAAAAAAATAACTTCCCTTTTTTCAAGTATAAAGATGACGCATAGATGGCTGATGACTTATGCAAAGTAGAGTGCAAGTTAATTTATACGTTTGTATTATAAGGCAAAAAGCATAAGTTACTTAGTGACACATGAATTTTATGAATTTAGATTCTCTTCATTACAAAATAATAATAATAAGACCACTATTTTTTATCACAGCCATTGATTAATCAACGGTTCAAGTCAAAGTTTATTGTCTTTTATGATATTTGACAAATGGAAAATAAATATGCTTCCTCTTGTAATCCGTGTTTATGAATTTATTATGCACATGTTGTATTAAGAAATAAATTTAAATTTGAAACTGAAAGAAAATGTTTTTACCTGATCAAAATAAGAGACCAATTATATGAGGCACTATTACATAGAAATTAATCCATACATAATTAATTATTTGAGCAAAAGTTTTGACTATTTCCATAACAGAAGGGATTGAAGAGAGTAATTAGATCCAAATTAATACAAACCCACTCTCAAGCTTCAATGTCTTGGGACGATAATTTCCATCATCGATCACAAATTTTCTTTTTTTGAGCTCAAATGAAGAGGCTGGGATTTTTTTTTTAAACTACTAATGACTCAGAAACTCGCAGATTTTCTCATCTTGAGCCAGGGTCTGCTCACTATTAGGCTTGTGCACGTGAAACACATGCCCTTCTCCTCTCGCCACAAACACCTCCAGTTTCCCTTTCCATCCGCTCTCCTTCAACTTCTCACAGTACTCCCTTCCCCTGTCCCTCAACGGATCTCTCTCCCCCAAGCACACCAAAACTCGATCACACCCGATACCTCTCAAACTCGGAGCACTTTCAGCCATCGGATTTATACGATAATCATCCAGCCCTCCCGTCTCGGGACACATGATCATCGTCCACAATCTTTTCAGTCCTGAACTCATCCTCGTATCGAACGCGTCCGATTCAGTCGCCTTCGTACTCAAGAAGTACGGATGCAGCAAAATCATTCCTTTTATTTGCAGACTATGCGCGAGTTTGTTAGTTCCTGCTAACATAGCCATATTGTGTGCTATGTTAGCGCCAGCGCTATCGCCTGCCAAATAAACGCGAGAAAAATCTCCATGACCCGCGAGCCAAGCGTCGTTCCCGGACGCAGAGTGAGATACGGTCCATTGAAGAGCTGCCCACGAGTCTTCGTACACGACGGAGACTGGGTGTTCTGGAGCGAGGCGATAGTCTACAGAAACCACGAGTATGTTGGCTTTCGAAACAAGAGAGTTGAGGTAGTCGTGGAGAGGAGTCATGGATTTTGATCCGAAGCAGAATGCACCTCCGTGATAATAAACTACAACGGGGATTTTTTCAGAGGAATTTTCCGTGATCTTTGGCAGATATAAGCGCGCTGAGACGCCGATGTTTGGAGGAATCGACATGTCTCTTGATGAGACCCCGGTGGTGGCGTCGAATGATGGTGGGCAGAGATCGATTATGTCAAATCTGTCAATGCGATGGCTTTTGTATATGCGATAGAATGGCATAGCATCGATTAGAATTTCTTCTTCTTCTTCTTTGTTTGAATCCATATGCAGGAGAAAATGATCAGAGGATTGCTTTGATGTTATAATTTGCTGGTGCATCATTTTATAGTAAAACTGTTAAGGAATCTGTTTGTAGCCGTTCTCTTCAAAAGGACAAGCAGCTAACGTCTTAGAGTGAGGACATTAGCTAGTGACAGAATTTATGTAAATAGATTTATAGAAGACAAACTATTCGATTAGTCCTACTCATGTCAAGATACTCAGCCGATCTTTTGGTAGCTAGCTAGATTGACTGTTTATTTCTTTGTCTTGCTTGTGGTGTGAATTTTGCTGCTGCTGCTGCTGCTGTTAAGAGGTTGTTTGGTTCGTGGATTGCATTTAATTTGATGCATGCTCAAAACCTTGTTCGTTTGTAATGAATTTTTGCATGTGGAATGAAATCCAATCAAATTATGTTTGGTTGTAAATGAAGTTTGTTGAGGACATGTGAGTAAATATGTTTTTACTCTTAATTAACTAATAAATTATATGAGAACATGCCAATTGGACAAAATTCTAGATCTGTGACTCCTGAGAATAATAGACTATTAAGATTAGAAAAAAAATATGCATGGATATTAGGAGGTGTATGTAGGCGTCAAAAAATGCCTCTAAACCCTGAATCAAACTCAAGTGAATGAGTAGCTCACCCGACGACCCATCAAAGCAACGTCGCCAACAAATTCCCCAGTCGCACGCCGGTGAAATGACGAGGTCGACCGGGTCATCCGACAACCCATTTAAGCGGGCGTT
>JBAKGM010042159.1:0-17929 GCA_037177215.1 Asparagus racemosus
TCGAGGGGAGCCATACCACCCCTGTGGGATGTGACCACTCAGGGGTGATGAGAGCCATAACTCATCATTACCTAGGGCGTGAAAAGTGGGTAGGCCCACTTCCCAAATAGGGGCGGCCGCATGTACTGTCCAGGCGAGGCCAGCGACCGATTAGGCGAGCTCAGCTTCTGGGCGAGCTTTAGCGAGCTGGTGGGGTCAACTGGCGGGCCCCGCCAATGTGAATTAGCGGCATTCACCCAGGGGGCGGGCGCGGTGTCTTAGGCAACTTCCAAACCTCCAGGCGAGGTGCGCAGGTGAGTATCGAGCCTTCAGGTGAGCTCGAGCTTGATTCAGGGGAGCTCTTGCGGTCGGGCTTCTTTGAGTTCGTGTGGGCAAACTCAAAAAGCGGGAAGGCTTCATACAGGCGAGTCATCGTTCAGGCGGCATTGAGTTTGTGCTGGCGAACTCATCAAGGGGACTTCATGTAGGCGAGCTCTCATTCAGGCGATGTTGAGTTCGTGCTAGCGAACTCAACAGGCGGGAAGGCTTTATGCAGGCAATCCCTCATTCAGGCGAGCTTCTCGTACGCCGGCGAGTCTCAAGCCTTCAAGCCAGCTGGTGCTTGGGCGAGCTTGATTCAGGCAAAGAAAAGGCATTGTGCAGGCGAGCCTTCATTCAGGCGATGTTGAGAAGGCCTTGTGCAAGCGGCCTTCCTATAAGGCAGGGTAAGCATTTTTTACCGCCTACACCTGCAACCACCTGCAACACAAGAACGTCAGCTCCAGTCGATGCTCAGCGCTCGGAAGGCTGAACCTAGCACCAGTGCACCCGCTCACACTCCATAACCATGCTCGGACACCGTCCACTAATCCGTCATGAGTCTGAAGCTGTCAATTCAGATTTCTAACATAAAGCTAGTCATAACCAAACTGGCGCGCAAATCGGCAGGGTAGATATGACTCTATAAAGCACTCATCTTTCACCCAGAATGTCAGGTAACCCGGTCTGATGTTCATCAACCAATTGAAGTAACCAACGTCAAGAGAGGTCTAACTCACCCTCAGCCTCTCCTCATCAATCAGAGACTCACCGTACTGGCCAGAGAATTGTGGGAAGCACCTAGAGAAAACCCAACCCTTGTGAACCTGCAGTCGCTTTCTTATCTCAGAGAATCCTCACCCCTTCCATCTGTAGCTCGCTAATAATTGTAGTAAGGGGATGGATATTGATCTGTAGTGCCCGGCGCTGACATCATATCTGAGCAGTAAAGGACAAACTAGGCCATCAGGTAGGCGTATGGAAGCTCCACCTTAACAGCAAGAATCTGAGTCGACGGCTCACCCTCCCCTTGAGTAAAGGCACTGACTATCTCTCGAAGCCCACAATGAAGGTTAGCTACCATCACTGGAAGAAGAGAAAGTTCCTTCTTATGGGCAAGCTGAATGGCGGGATAAAGCACTTCTAGTGGCAAAGAATCACTAGACTGATATGGAACCATGCATTTCTTCAACCAGATCGCGAGGTAATCGGCTAAGAGAGTCATCGACTGAATCGCTTCACTGCATGCCACAAGAATATCTCAAATTTAGTCCCTGCAGGAAAGCCGACCTCGGTGCGACTGATGGTATAGGAGTGGGCGCTGGACTTCCGGATTAGCTCATTGACCTCTGAAGGAGTGAGCGGTGCCAACTCGCAAATTGCCTCGCCAGAATTACCTTCCAGATGCCTAAACAAGTAACCTGCAAACTACTTCAGGCTCACTGGGGACTTTCTCTTGGCTAGTGGCTCAGCCTGTGCCAAGCAATATGATAGTGGCAAGTAAGATCCCTTAAGGTATCATAACAACTGGGCATGCGATCTTTCAGCTGACTCAGCTCTCGATTAGAGGGAAAGTACTCCTGATATAACATCTTCCCCATAGGTAAGCCAGAGACTTGATGCATATCATAGAGAGCTAACCCTAGCTCCCCATACTTGGTTAAGAAAGTATTCGAATCCAGGTCATAGAGCTCTGACAAAGCAAAGAAATGATTGGCACTGATCAGGAGCCCATACATGGTGGCACAAATCACTGCATATAAACCACAGGCACGTAGCTCCTCATCCCATTGACTGAGAACATAATTCGTCATACGAGACCACCAAAGCCTGTCTGAAGAATGAACCCAGTCGTAAAATCTGTGATGGGTCGCAGGCATTCTCGCCCCAGCTTCGCAAGACGATTCTTCAAGGTATGAGCAGCAGTGAACAGCTCGTCTCGGGGTGGTGTGTCCAATCCCAATATACCAAGATGCAGTCCAATGACACGATTCCTATCCGAACATGGAATGGCCTGTTGGGTGATATACCTGCAATGTATGTGATCATGCTCCTCCGTCAAGCACCACGACATCTCCTGAGTCACAGCATGACTCCTCAACTCAGTCAATGACTGAGGTATCCGTGGGAGATATTGTTCGTGGGGAAGTTGCAGTGATTTCCATTGATTTGAATCTATTACAAATTTCAGTCACTTACAACGAAATTTAAATAAAAATATCACGTTTTTTAGGCTTACAATAAAAATCAACAAAGATTACAATTTTTTACCCTTTTGTGAACAAACGCGGGATCCGTCCGTTAGATCCTCGCTTGTGTGGGTTCTTTGCATGTGCCGGTGACTCTTTTATTCATCCGTGGACCGCCGCGTGATCAGATCTAAATACTAGATCTACAGATCTGCGGTGATTTTTTCACAATAGAAATAACCGTTGACGGGGATCAACTCACAAAGGAGATGATCGCCGGAGTGGGTGAAATCGACAAAGCGAAGTCACACACAAACCCTGAGATTAAGACGAAGCTTAATCTAGAGGGTAAGATCGTAGATCTGGCCTAGATCGGCTCTAGATCTTTGCTTGCTGAGTAGATCTATGTTGAGAAGGACTCCTCGCTGCATTAGAAGTCTAGATCTGAGTTCTCGTCTGTGGAAAAGCTCAGATCTGTGCCAAAAGATCAGTAAAATCCCTCAATTCTATGAAAATTGCTAGCACGGATTCCTAAAATTCTAGCCCGGAGCAAATGAGACCCCCCCCCCTTCCTATTTATAGGGGTTGGGGGTGTTTTGGAGGGTTTTGGCTTGGCCTTGGCCGAGTCTGGCTCGGCCAAGGCCGAGCTGTCTCGGCCTTGACCGAGCCATTTCAGCCAAAATTGAGCCGTTTCGGCTTTTAGACTCTTGTAGTCCTGTTCTGGTGACTTTTTTGATCCCATTACATCTGGTTGCCTTGATTCCCATGTGCGGTTGATTATTTTGCTAATTTCAGAGTTCGATTGACTCGGTTCTACCGACGTTTGATTCTGGTTGATTCTGTTTCGTCGGCGTTTGAGTTCGGTTGGTTTTGTCTCACCAAAACTCGTTGATCTGAAGCTTCGCCGTTGGATTTATTCCACGATTTGTTGCTTCACTGAATAAGTACGCCTTGCCGATTCGCTCCATGCGTTCATCGACTCGCTTTATGCATTTTGTAGCGCGGTTACATCGTCAGTGGTTCTTTGTCGCATCGTCAAATGGGTCATCGATTGTCAACACACCGTCACGAGTCACGTTCGGGCACTTACAGGCATTTTTCAACGCTTACAGATATAAAAACCCTCCGTCATCTTTATGCAGCCACTGCTTGCTTTCAATAAAAGCTGCGCCTGGATCTTCAACGAAATCACCAAATAGGTAATCCATTTTCTTCAGAGGCTGAGTTGAACTGGTGTCTCTCACAAGCGGTGCGTCAGTAATCAACAGTCAAAGGACGCGAGGACTCCCCTCACAAATCTCCTGGATGGCCTCCGCTGACGTACTCGGGGCAAAGCGAGGAGTAATCGAAATAGACGATGGATCATCAGAAGTGGCATAATGCTCTCTGCGACGCCCGTCAACCGCATGAGACGAAAATACTCCCGAGGGGTAATCAACTGGGAACAAGCAATTAATATTCGTTAGATTCAATCATAAAGGCAATATAAGGCGTCGAACTCATCTCGCAGACTTATGAGATAGAGTCACTGCCTTCTAATGGGTGAGACGATTCTCGCTGCATTAGGCACTCATAGGGCAATGTATATCGACACACAATTAAAGTGATAGTATACCATGTCCTACAGAGCACGATGCAGCATGGAATCGCTCCCTTTTAATTGTTGCGAGATAGGTGTTGACCAAACAAAATCTATCTTTTTAAGCGTCAAACCTCACAAAGGAGGATCTTGGCTCTTCCCAATCACCTCACAAAGGAGAATGAAGCGAGGATGCAGCATGCAATATGCAGATGTTGAATATACTAAAAAAAGAAGAGAGAGAGGCTCACCAGCAAATGATGGAGGCACACTCTCATGTGACCGGGTAGCGGGTTGACTCCTTAGATACAAAGATAAACCTGAAAATATAAAGGGAAACTATGAATTTTAACCAAAATCCTATAAAAATATGGGATTTTATGGAGCTTAAAGCCATATTGACGTCGGTCAATGCTTCGAAAATGGAGAATTTACTGACTAAAGGAGAAATCTCAAGAAGTTTGATGGTCAGTCCTACGACAACTCATCGACACGAGTTCATTTGCAAAGATTCAGTTACCAGCTTTGGATCAAGATTTTGACAAATGGTCAGACAATAAATACAGCACTGTGACACTATCAAACGTTCGACAAAGCACCGGATGATCTGAAGAAACTGAAGAAATCGAGACTTGAAGCTGTTTTTAGGTCCTGTTATGCCGATTAAAGGTTTAGGCCCATCATATCCAAAGTATTTCAACCTCTTCTATAAAAGAACGAGATTGAAACACTTTGGAGGGTGTATCTATAGGTGTTGAAAATTGCCTATAAGTTCCTGAACGTGACTCGTGACAATGGATTGACGATTGACAAACCATCTGACAATGCAACGGCGAACCTTTGATGACTTAACCACACCGCATATGCATAAAGTGAGTCGGCAAATGCATGAAGCGAGTCGACGAGTCGTGTAAGTCAATGAATCGTGGAATAGATCCAACTACGAATCTTCAGATTAGCGAGTATCAACGGAACCGATCTAGCTAGACCCAAGTATCAACGAAATTAGATCAACCGGAGTCCAGAATCGATGGAACTGAACCAACTAATCTCTGGATCGACGAAACAAACAACCGGACTAGAAAAACGACCGAAAAAAGGCCACGTGGGTAGCTCGGCCAAAGCCGAGCCACCATTTGATGGCTAAGCCAAGCTGAGCCACCAAGTGATGGTTCAGCCAAACCGAGCCACCACTTGGTGGCTCGGCCAGGTCAGATCTGGGATCTAACCCGTTACCTGCATCCTGAGTTCTATAAATATGAGATGGGGCCTCATTTGCACAGATCTTGACTTTTGACAAAAAGGGGAGACTCTGTCGAATTCTGGAGCGATCTACAGCTAGATCTGGGAATTCTAGATCTGAGATCTCGGTGAGCCCGCCAAGAAAAGAAGTTCGAGAGATCTAGAGTGATCTATAATTAGATCTGGGATCTCGGCAAACCTATCACGGTAGCGAAGTGAAGAAGTTTGAGAGATCCAGATCAGATCTACAAGTGATTCCTCCGGATCAAACTTGGTTTTGATCTCAAGAAGAGCTGTGACTTCAGTTGGTCGATTTCACTTGCTTTAGGTGGTTATTTCCTTCATGAAATAATCTCCTTTGATCGTGTAGATCTCAGATCTGACTAGGATCTGATCATAAAGTGGTCCACAGATAAACCCCGACACCGGCAAAGAACCCACACAAGCAGGAGACTGATAAACGGGATTCTACATTTGTTTTGAGGAGAAGTTGTAGTTTTTATTTATTTTGATTTTCATTGTTACCCAGTCTTATAAAAAGATGAGTTTTATTTTGAATTCATTTGTAATCGCATAAAGCTGTAATGAGTTCAGAATCAATGAAGATCAAGCTGACTTTTCCCGCGAACACTTACATATAACAGGAATGGTTTTCCTGATATCGGGGCCACGAGGACTGGCGATTGCATGAGATATGTCATGATTTCTTCAAACACCTTTTGGCAACCTTCATCCCATACGAATGATACCCCTTTCCCCATTAATTTAGAGAAGGGTTGGCACCGACTCGAAAAGTTTGATATGAATCTTCGGATGTACGCTAACCTACCTTGTAAGTCTCTGAGCTCTTTGATGGTCCCTCGTGGCAGCATTTCTTAGATGGCGCGAACCTTTTATAGATCAAGAGAAATCCCTTCGGATGTAAGTATAAATCCTAAGAACTTGCCACTAGATACTCCTAGGAAAGATTTTGTAGGGTTCATTTTCAGTTGATGTGCTCTTATGATGTCGAATATGATCTTCAAATCTAAAAGATGATCATCTTTCTTTCGGCTCTTCACCACAATGTCATCTACGTAGCACTCGATCTTCTTGCGTAAATGTTAATGAAAAATTATATTCATTGCATGTTGATAGGTTACTTCGGCATTCTTTAACCTAAACGGCATTACTGTATAACAGTATACCCACAGTGGTGTCCTAAAGGCCGTATGCTTTGCATCTTCAGGGTACATTTTTATTTGATTATATCCTAAAAATCCGTCTCTAAAAGACATCCTCTCATACTTACAGGTGTTGTCAATCATAACATCCGTAATGGGGAGTAAAAATTCATCTTTTAGACATGTCACGTTGAGATGACGAAAATTGATGCATATTCGGATCTTTCCATTTTTCTTGGGTACAAGAATAATATTGGGCATCCAATCTAAGTGTTGTTCTTTCCTAATGAAACCTGAATCAATGAGCTTTTAGATTTCTTCTACAATTACTTCCATAATTTCTGAACGGAACCTGCGTTGTTGTTGCTTAACAGGTTTCACATTCGGGTCAATATTAAAACGATGCGTGGCTATTTTTAGATTAAGGCCAGGCATATTTTCATAATGCCAAGCAAAGACGTCAATGCACTCTCGGACGAGGGACACCAGGTCTTCCTTCTCATACTGTGACAAACTTTCACTTAGGAAGATTGGTTTGGGATTGGTTTCTTCTCCCATATTTATTTGGATCACCCTATCTTCGGTGGGTGGTTCTCGTTGTTTGAAACACATATCCCACAAAATTTCAAGACGTTTAATCAAAGGATCATTGGCTGATTAAATCCAATCATCATCGTCATCTTCCTCGTTGCTTGGATGACTGGTCAAGGCCGTGTTTACAGACAAGCCTCTAAAGACTGCTCCAACACTTACGTCAGAATCCCATGATGACATTCCAGATGAATGGTCTTGCCCGAGGCAGTGACCTTCTTCATCTTTTGAGGGGGAGGGTGTTGATATATACCCTAGCCCTCTTCGGGTCTTGTGATAGTAATTTTGGGTTTTACCTTCAGGAACAGTATATTGAACCGGGGTCTGTCTTCCTTTCCTAAGGTTTAAACCCTCTTGTTTACCAAAGTCATATCCCATGCTTTTCATTATGTGGCGAGTATTAGTCTCGTAATAATGGAATTGAGGAATCACTTCGTCTTCCTCTGAACTCTCCGGATTGAGTATTTCAGAGTCAACTCTCCTAAAATAAATTAGCCTCTGGCCTTTCTTTTTAGACAGGACCATAAAAAATGCTTTCTGCACGCCCTCCATTCTTTCAAATGTGGAGAAAGATGTTCTGAGTGGCCAGTCTAGCGATTTTTTGCCATATAACACATGCCATGGCTCCTATCCTGCATCTGTATTTGTTTCTTCACATGCAGATGAGACATCAGACAAGTAAACTAAATTGAAATCTTTGTTAATGTACCACTCGCCCTCACTCAGTACATTTTCTTTATTATTGAGCCTATTAGGGCTCATTACATTTAACTCCCATGGACACTCTTCTTCGAGTTTGGGCTCGATATCCGCTTCGTTGCCGCTATCGACAACTAGTTTTGACGATTCAGGTTCTAGAACGTCCAGGTGAATCAGTATGATAGCTTTCAACCCCCTTGAATGGCTGCTTCTCAGTATCAAAGTCTTGACTTCTCCTTTTTCGTTAACATATTTCATTACTTGATGAAGAGTTGATGGGAAAATTTGATTCGTGTGAATCTAAGGTCGTCCTAACAGCAGATTATAAGACGTGTCCGCATCTATGACATAGCAAGTCACTTTTGACTTGAGATCCCCAATTTGACACTTGAGTTTGATCTTACCCAAGGGTTGTGAGCTGTTGGCATTGAAACCAAAGATAGTAGTCTAGGTAGAATTCATACGATGGTATGAAATTCCCAGAACTTGCATGACCCTATACGACATTATGCTAAGTGCAGAGCTTGGATCCACTTAAACTCAGCTAATCTCCGAAGATCTAAAATACCTTGCGTAGTATAAAGGTCTGTCGTGCTTATGCTTGATCTGTATATCTTCTTGTGTGAATGATATGCATGGTAGATTTTGAATTGCTTGTAAACATTGTGCACAAGCAGCTTCTGAAAGTACAGGAACTTGTGTAATAAAGCTCTCCGCATCCATTAAAACTTCAACTAGAGCTTCCCTCATGGATTTGGATAACCTGAGGAGCTCGTAAAGAGTGACTCTAGTGGGAATGTTGGCCAACTGCGCTAAAACATCGAAATGGAACGGTCTATTTGATGTCCCTGCTTCTTGTTGTAGGAGGTTCTTATTATACCGAGCCTCATTTGACTTTTCCTTATCAATTGGCTTTTTGGGGATAGAACCCCCTGCCTCCTCAATTTGTTCTCTAGATTCTTGGCGATTTGATCATACCTTTTTAAGTATGTCTTTCCCGACCTCGTGCCTACTCCCAGATCTGCTTCTTGGTCAGCAGCCAAAACAGTCTCCTCTTTTTCTGAATCAGTAAGAGTGACCAAGTCAGTGTCATCTTCATTTATGGACGGACTAATCATATTGGAAGATTTAGCCTTATTCTTTCTTTTTGATGATACTCTCATCCACTGTTGATCTCCTACCAGGTTAGGATGGACTCATATTACTTCCCCTTTCGAAGTAGTAAGGGGCACCAACCCTCTACCTTTTTGGCCATGCCGGTCAAGGTTCTTCAGACGTAGCTCTCCTTTTGGAATGGGGATGACACCATTAGGAGTTGCTATAGATGAGAAATCCCCGAACCGGACCGACGTCATATTAGTGGACATTGTCAATTTGAGCACATCAGCATCAACAAGTGCTTGCAGAATATCTTTAAAGATATAGCATTTCTTCGTCAGGTGTTCCAACATTCTATGATATCGATAGTAATTGGGGTCATCCACATTTCCTGCTTCTTCAGGCCTCTTTGCTTCCGGGAACTTTAATTTATTGTTCTTCTGAAGTAGCTGAAATATAGTATCGACATGATACTCTTTGAAAGAATATTTTTTAGCCAGCCTTGGCTGACTCGACGGCTTGCCTTGTTTTACCAGGGAAGCTCGAATATTGGTATCGGCAGTATGAATATCTTTCTTCTTGATCGAGGGGCATTACCTTGACCACGTTACGCTGGCTGCTCTTGTCTTCCTGTTTCTTCAGCTTTAATTCGAGCAACGATTTCTTCCGCGTGTTCTCCCTGAGAAATCAACTATTTCTAAGAATGGCACTCTGTGACTCCCATTTGAGCCAAAAGGTGGGTTTGTAAGTTATGCTGACAGGTTTCTACCAATGTGGCTTGTGTCATCCCTGACGGACATCGTAAGGCCATACTTCAGAATCTTTCCACAAAAATTTTGATTGACTCTCCTGTCTTTTGTTTAGTGGTGAGGAGAGTAGGAACAGAGACCTCAGAGTCATCCTCAAAAAATCTAGCTAAAAACAGCCTTTCTAAATCTGCCCACTTTCGAATAGATCCGGCAGGAAGTTTCATAAACCATTCAAAGGCAACTCCCTTAAGAGTGCTAATGAATAGCCAGGTCAGTATAGCATTATTTGATATTACATCTCCAGTCTGTGGCTTAAAGTAATAAACGTGCTGATTTGTTAATCCCGTGCCATCAAAGGCTTACAAGGTCAGGGCTTTAAACTTTGGAGGGTAAGGAGCTGCGTCCCATTCAGCGGGATAAGGCCTAACAACTCCCTCATCCTATAGCTCGCTTCTATTAGCAATAGCGTTAAGATGAGCTTCAAATTCATCCATGTTGGCTGACTGAGGATTTTGTTCATTCCCAGCCCTCTTTTCTTCTTCAGATAAATACTCTATGTGATGAGCTTCTTGATTGGAGATTTCATCCATTTTTTCTTTCTGCTTTGAAGATTGACCCCTCCTTCGTGATGATTCTGGTTGAGGTACTGGGCTAGACATCTGAAATTGAGCTCTATCTCCATTAATTTAGGCCATCATATCTCAAAGTTAATCGATGGACTATTGTTGTGATCACATATCTTCCTATTGCTACCGCATATTTTCTTGCATCACAGCCTGATACTCTTCAAGCCTCTTCTTGAGATCTTTAGTATTCTCCGTCGTATAGACACTGCTCTCATGCTTCACAAAAGAATTGGAAGATTAGGAATCTGCAATAGCCGAGTGCTCGTTGTCAGGTCCTATCCCTTTAGCTAGCCTCTGATAATCGACAGAAGGTATAACTCCCTTTTGTGTTCGGGTATGTTGGTAAATCCCTTCAAATTTATCTGAGATTTCTCTAACACTTGAAGAACGATTGGTACCTGATTCATCCAGACTGGAAGCAGATGACCTCCCTCTGCTAGCTACATTAATGGTAACTTCGGGGTATTCAGTCTCTGAGGTCTTCCTCTTGTGGAATCGTCTTTGCTTCTTGAACGGAGCTCTATTAGTCAATAGATCAAAAACTGACTGTCTAGGTGGAGGTGCACAACATTGACATTCCGAGAGGACCGTAGCTGCACAACATTGACATTCCGAGAGGACCGTAGCAATCCATCGTTCGCATTGACACGAATGAGTGACTTGTTGTGTTGACCTTTCTCTTGACAATAGTTCTCTCAAATGAGAAACTTGAGAAATGTTGACCATCGGATCGGTGGTTTGACAAGGAACCGCCATCTGATCATTTGATTGGGGTTAGCTCTAGGTTAACGTGAATCTTAAATCCACGTTCATTTTTATGAACACGACAAGTCTCATTGCGTCTTGTGGTGTAAACACGAGGGTCGTGTTCCGTTTGATCAACTCGGACTTGAGGTCCGTGTTCTATTGGTGAAACGCGCCCTTGAGGGCTGCGTTTTATTGAAGGAACACAGCCTTGAGAGCTGCGTTCTTTTTGTGAAACGTAGCCTTGAGGGCTGCGTTTTATTTGATTAATGCTGCCCTGAGGTCCGTGTTTTGTTTGATTAACGCTGACCTGAGGTCCACATTTTATTTGTGAAACGCGGTCTTGAGACCTGCATTTTGTTTGGATAACGCACCACTAAGGGCCATATTCAACGCGAGGCTGGCGCTCTGTTGCAGAAACGCGATGCTCGGGGTTACGTTGATATGAGGATCGACTTTCTTGGAGTTGTGCTCGACACAGTGATTTTCTCTTTCACCGAGCAGCAGTCTTCTTAGCCTGTCTTAAGGATTTTGCGACATTAACATCTGTGTAGGTACGGGTGTAGATTCTTCCACTCGCTTAGCGGGTTCAGTTGAAACTAGTCCTTTGCCCTTAGAGGAAATATTGTCTGAACTATCTGATTTAATGGTAGAATTTCCCTTCGGTGACTTAGGTAGATCTAGTTTCTTGATCTCCCGATAAACTTTGCTAATCTTACGCATAGGCTTAGGCCTAAGGGAATGAAAGAAAGCAATTCTTCATACTTGGCTTGGTCAAACTCAACAATAAGAGTTTCAACTGTAGTTCCAGTGAGGTTGACATCGGATTGCACCACCACTTCTTCATCGGTGAAGCTAGTCCCTAGCAGAGTCGCCATCTTTTGTTCGCGAGGAAATTTGAGAAATGTAAAATCAGAGTTATTCTCTCTAACTGACTTAGAAAAAGAATGAATAAAATCTCTCAAAGTAATCCTTCTCTAACTGACTTAGAAAAAGAAAAAAAATTACAAACTTTCTTGATCGATTGTCTGATTTACAAAAGAAGGAAAGATCAAAGAAGATCCTTCCCTTTGTTTAACCTGGGTTCTTCACGGTAGTGATGGGAGCTTGAATCTTGCATCCCATTGACTAGCCGACCGTCTCGACTCGTGGAATAATGTTGAAAAGAACTCGCAAAGCAAGTTTAGAACTCTAACGAGTTTGCGATCTCAAAATGAGTTTTATCGATCCAAAGAAGACTTCTTGACTCTCTTTTCTCCGTGGAAGTTGAAGAGCCCCATTTTCAGCTATTATCCCAGCTAATTATAGGGGTTTAAGGGATGTAACTGACCCCTTAAATCTCTCCTCAAATCGTGCGAAACGGTTTCAAAACTATTTACAACGTGTTTGAATCGGTCAAATGCAAGGTCCGCGTTCTGAAAATGAGCTCTGCGCTTTGACTTAAGAACACAGTGGTAAGCTCTACGCTTTGAACTTAGAAATGTGGTGGTGAGCCATGTGTTTTGAACTTAGAAACGCGGTGGTCAGCCATGCATTTTGGTCTTGAAAACGCATTGGTGAGCCTTCCGCAGTGGTGAGCTCCGCGTTTTTAATCAAAGAGACCATCAATTTGTAATTTATTTTCAAATATTATCATCTTGTGATCTTTGCCATGTTTTCTTGAAATAAGGGAGCCATTGATTGTAACTCTTGTTAATGCTTATGGAGACTGTTGAAATTGGAATTCCTATTAGTTTGCATGAAGGTTGTTGCATTGTATCTTGCGTTGATTGCTGTAGAAAATCCTCGAATTGCGGTCTCCTGAAAGTCATTACGTCATGACTTTCATTGTTCATATTTAATGAGGACTGACTATCTGAAGTGATTTTTTAGACAGCCTACAGAACCCCCTCTAATGTTTTCGAAAGTTTGTAGTTGACTGGAACGAATTTTCAAAATACTTTGAACTTCAATTTCATTATAACGGATCTACTTATCATTCCTATTTTCTTCACTTTGATGGTTATAGCCTATTCTTCTCTCATTATATGACATGCATGACAATTTTATTAGTAGCGGTGGGCCGTAGTAGGCATTCCTAACCCTAGGAGACGTTTCAGCTTTACCGCAAAGTTGAATTTAGCCGTCAAGAACACGTTGGTGAACTTTGCACTGGAGCATTTTAGAATGCACTCGTAAGCCTTGTGTCACGCGTTGGAAATGCGGAGGTGATCTTTGCGTTATGAGCCTAAAAACACGGAGGTGACCCTCGCGTTCAAAAGTTAAAACGTTGAGGTGACCTCTGCGTTTGAAAGTTAAAACACAGAGGTGACCCTGGCACTTAAAAGTCACTTCTAACCAATTTAGCAACAAAATGCGGAGATCGCGTTCAGGCAGGATTCTTCGAATCTCGTGCCGATTTGACGGCTCTAGCTATTTATAAATAAACCGCTAAGGGTCAAATCAAAAAGTCTACAGACTTTTGTACTCGTCTTCTCCAATCTTCCAAACAAAAAAACTTCTGTTTAATTCTCCGGTAATCTCAACTTTGACCAAAAGAAAATTCTCATGGCTCCCAAGAAGGTTGCTTGCAAGCCCAAGAGAACTATGGCTGGTTCTGGCGTGCCGTCAGCCTCGACCACCAGGGGCGCTGCCGCTCAGCCGACCGCGCCACCCTCCGATGTCCCTCTCCTTAGTGGTGAGTGTCAGAGTTTGACACTGGAAAACTTGTTTTAACAAGTTCCTGTACGAATACAAGGGGGGATCTCTGCGTTTAGCATTGAAAACGAGAGGACGACCTCTTCGTTTCGAAGTCGAAACGTCTAGGGTTGACCCTTGTGTTTTTAGACTTGAAACACAGGGTTGCGTTCTGCGTTCTGGGCTTGAAATGCAGGTTTGAGCTCTACATTTTGGAGTTGAAATGCAGGGTTGAACTCTGCGTTTTGAACTTGAGACGCAGGGGTGGCCTCTGCGTCTTAAAGTTACAGCGCAAGGTTCATTACTGCGTTTAAAGGCTAAGTTTTATCATATACTTCACTAATCTAATTTCTCTTTCTACAGTACGTTACTCCAGTGAGTCTTTGTCGTTCCATCACCACTTTGGATATGAAGGTGGTGTGGACCTGAATGTGCCTTTCAGCTCCCACTTAAAGCTTCCCATTTTTCAGGACTGAACTCCGGATGTGGGGAGATCATCACTCAGGCTTCTCCTACAACTATTCGAGCCATTATTACTGACGCTAGCCTCGAAACTTCAGATCGTAAGATTCTGAAGAAGCCCACCTTCCTTTTCGGGGATTCAATTGATATTGACACCTCCACCATGTATGACGGGAACTACAAATGGCTACGAGATATTAGTGGTCGTCGCCTCTTCTTACCGAACATGGAGGGGATGTTCCCGATCTTCTACTTCCAGTATGCGTCCATCCCCAGATCGATGAACTGGGATATTGTCCGCGAGCAGGGTGGCGTATCAGTTGGACAACTTCCTTCTCATGGTGTCCATCCGGCTGGATACAGCCGACAACTGGTGACATTGAAACCCGGGTCTGTTAAAAAGGACTACCTGGTGGGTGAAACTCCCAAGTTGGTGAATATATTTGTCAGGAAATTCCTCTCGGTGAAGGGAGAATTTCCCGCTCAAGGCTTCAGGACTCCTAGGTGGGTGCATTCCACCAGTATTGGGTGGTGGTCTCGCATGGTTAACTTTGTAATGGAGGAATTGAACGAGCCCGTCAAGGATTCTGGCCTCGGGATCCCTATATTAGCAACTTGTCCCGTGATTGTGCAAAACCATTATGGTTTCTTTGCCATGCTCGAGCTTTACAACTAGGACACGTGCACTTTCTTCACACCGGTTGGGGAGCTTGGCTTTGCCCTACATGAGATGTTTGAAGTTTCTAGGTTACCCTTTGGGGAGTTACTCTATGAAGAATTTATTCCGGGCAGTGAAGAATTAGCCATTTTGAGAGAGACTAGCCCGGAGATTTATGACACTTATTGGGAGTTAATGTGTCATTTCCACATATGCGTGCAGGTGACTGGAATGCATGGAGGAGGTGTTAAACAAGGTTCTTGGGCTGACTATCTCTTCTAGAACTTGAATGATAAGGAGCTGGAAGTGGCACGCCTACCCCCTATCACACTTGAGGTGGTGAATACCCGTATTGACGCGGCTATTGCTCACTACGTCAACGAGGCTGTGGAGGATAGGTTTCCTGCCTACACCGAATTTGATAGCTTCCATCATCAAGCCCAAACCCCCATTTCTGACATGGCCTTATTTGTTGGCTTTCTCATGCTTTGGTTGAAACGATGCGTCATTCCCACCAAACCGATAGATGCCCTGTAGGCATCAAAAATTACCGATGAACCCCAAATATGATTAACGCATGAAAAGATTGAAGAACGATGTCATCAAAACCCTAAGGAAATCAACCACAGGGGTAAAACTGACAACATGCACGTGCAAGATACTTATTATGTCTCGGCCATGTCCGAGACACTTGTTGTGTCTCGACCATGTCCAAGACACTTTTTGTGTCTTGGCTGTTGGCGAGACACTTATTGTGTCTCGCCATGAGCGAGACACTTTTTGTGTCTCGCCATTGCCGAGACACTTATTATGTCTCGGCCATTGCCTAGACACTTATTCTGTCTGAAGCATTTTCCACGTGTTTTATTATTATTTATGGGGCTCATTTGACCTTTTCAACACGTGGAGACGTTCATTTACATTAGAGGGTGGTTACATCCTTAGAAGACGCCCACTAAGTGCATTAATGGGGCATTAAACGTGCCTTTAAAGCAGGAGAAACAGTTACAACAGCCTGGAATTAAAATCTTTTGGCCGAGACAGTATAAACTGTCTCGCCAATGGGCGAGACAGTTTGGTTGCCTAGACACAATAACGTGTCTCACCCACTATGCAGTTATGGCAGGTCATGAATTGTGTTCATTTCAGTTGTTACACTTTCCAGAGGCTATAAATAGCTCCCTATGCCCATTGAGAAGGGGGGCTAGAATATTTGATCTGGATTTTAGAGAAATTAAAGAGCCAGAGCTGAAATTATAGAGCAAAAGAGAAGAAGAAAGACTTCGAGAGTTCAAGAATGTTCTTCACTCAGAGACTCCTCGAGTTTAAGATTTGCCTTAAATCTTGGGAAGAGTAGATATCTTATTTAGCTAAGATATTTGCTTAAGTTCTTGTTTCCTTAGCAAAACATCAACTCAACCTTGCTAATTTGGCGATCGTTGCTTAATGGTCCACGGATGACGCTTCCCCAGCATAGGCAAAGAACACACAAAAGCAGGAGTTTGCTATGTAGTGATTTCTGTTCGAGTTTTGTACGAGAGTGAGATTGTTTTCTTTGTAATAGAGAGAATTACGCGTGTAATTTTTCAATTATATTCATTTTAAAATATTTTGAAATGGACACCAGAAAGAAGCCCGTTCTCGGGGGAAACACGATGGCGATCACAGTGGGAGCCAATAGTCTCAACGTTGAGCCTATTGTGTCGCAGCCGAACAACGATCATGACGAATTTATGGTCGATGGACTAGACTATGTCTTCGATCAGGCCAAGTTTGAAGAGTACCTTTCTTCCTCTTCATTAAAATCCTCCTCATCCCGCATGCATCAGAGGATTGCATCTCCAAGGAGGGAGGTCCAACCTGTCACGAAAGGTGATGAATCTCACCCAGTTGTGACGGAGGTTTCCCATTGCAACAATACCCCGGCAAACTCCAAAGCTGGAAGCTTTGCTCGTGGTGACTCTATTCTAAAGAAAGAGTTATCTTATAAGATCTTCGCAACTCTGTCGAAGAGAGCTCGTCAAAGACAGCGCCAGAAGATAGCTCGCCAATTTGCGAAGGCCATGGAGTCAACAGACAGAGTTCATTACTACACGAACTCGTGTACCGAGAGGCGCCAAGAAACATCAGCGCCTCCGTCCCAAATCTCCGGCACTCCCATCAAACAGGAGTGGATTCTTGTCAAGAGGAACCATTTTATGAGGAAAGAACGGGCCCAAAAGCATCGCACACGTATTGCTCATGCGCGTGCAGTTATACGCAAAGCACAAGAGTTGAAATCAACCAAGGGATCGATTCAAAGCCGCAAAGTTTGGATTCCAAAATCGGTTCAAAGTTCAACACAGAATCAGGCCCAAGACTCCGCTTTTGGCTGAGACACTTCCAACTGTCTCGGCCAAAGGGGCTTCAATTGAGACACTTTCAACTGTCTCGGCCAAAGGGGCTTCAACCGAGACACTTTCAACTATCTCGGCCAAAGGGGCTTTAACCGAGACACTTTCAACTGTCTCAGCCAAAGGGGCTTCAATCGAGACACTTCCAACTGTCTCGGACAAAGGGGCTTCAACCGAGACAGTCCTAAGTGTCTCAGCCAAAGAAATGATAGTCCGGACACTTTCAACTGTCCAGGTCAAGGGAGTTCTCCTTAGTTGCATCCATCCGCTGCTCCTATTGCTAAACCTACAATTTCGGTGTTAAATTGTCTCGGTCCACAACCCAGAAACTAAGGCAAAGCGCCAATGAAGGAACACTTGGGACAACAGACTAGGGGTCGTGCCTAGAATCAGACTAGGGCTCCCATCGTGTCTCGTTTGAGCATCCCTTAAGGGGTCCGCGAGTCTACTAATGGGAAGCATATAATCCGCAGGGTCACAAAAGATGATCACACAATGTTGATTCATGCAAGGACAAATTCAGTTGACAAACGATCAAAGGCGCCTCCTAATGAGGGTGCCAGGTCGAATAGTCAATGTACCCAAAAGAAGATAGGCTTTTCAACTAAAGACAACGTTACACTTTGGGGTAGAACTACATTCCATGATGAGCCATGCCAACAAACAATATGGCGTTCTAATCGCCCACACCATCAGAATGGGGGTGGCGACACACGGAAGAGGACAATTGATGAACTAGATTGTTCTTGCTCATGTCCCTGAT
>JBAKGM010042175.1:0-17925 GCA_037177215.1 Asparagus racemosus
AGTTGGAGTAGGGGGAGCAGATTTTAAAGCAATGGAGATCTTGGATGCTGATAATGGCAAGCGACTGGAGAGCTCCAATGGACAGATAGCTGTACGGGATATTGTACACTTTGTCCCTATGCGAGAATTACAGGGAGAAACATCGATTACTCAAGCACTTCTTGAAGAATTACCTGCACAGTTTTTATCCTACATGAAGCTCAGAAACATCAAGCCCTTATTCACTCAGCATGAAAGCCTGTAGCATTAAGACAAAGGAAAGGTATTACGTATGAAAAGGCTCAACTTCCGCATTCAGGATTGTTATTTGGATAAGTAAACAGGGCTGATGTTTCCCTCCATGGTTTGTTGCTAATGTGGCACATCCAGACCATTAAAGTCAAGATCACCAACATACTACAATGATAGTTGTTGGCTTGAATATTTGTGTACGCTAAGATCATAAAGAGTCACACCAGCTCTGTTTACTCTATTTGGGTAATGTAGGAAACAAAAGTTGAAAGGAAAAACATAAATGCCATTGTTCAGTGTAATAAGGTGCAATATGCAATTGAATACATGAATTCTTTTACTAATTTGGCTCCATTTAGAGTTCTCTAGCAAGGGACATCCTTTTCTTTTCCTTCTACATATGAGGAAAAGATGGCTGAGATGATCAAAACCTCAATGCAACTTCTTGTTTGATTAAAAATAGCTCAGTGGTACCAAAGCATGTCAAAAGAAAGAAATGAAAACATTGCCACGAGCAAAACATCCGGTCAACCAGAAGGATAGCTCACCATAAAGAGAGCATAGATGACAGATGTAAAGGTTGATTCGTGAATAAACAAGATCACAAGTCCACACAACAAAATGAAATCAAGTGTAAACTGTGAGATCCTGATCGTTGTGCTGTGGTTCTGTGTCATTATGTCGGAGTTTATATTTGTTTTTAAAATGCAGATATCGGTACCTGCTATCCATTTAACATATGACATGTTTCAAATGGACATGGATTTAACAAGAGGGCAAATATCCAACATGTCTGAATACATATCTAAATAACGTGGAGCACATATTTCAAGAAAGTCAAGTAGTGCACAGTGTGATATCTTGGTTATACATTTTTTAGCATTTAAAAAATAAAGATTAAGATAAGAAATTAAAACGAAGGGTATAGCTCCTCTCTCCCTCTGTAGATTTTTTGTCATATTTATTAATATCCACTTATACACACAATTGTACAATCCTGAATTCATTTCTGATAAATATGGAGAAGTTAAAATATTAGAATCCAGTAACGATTCAGCTAGCTGAAAAAGAATACAAATATAGTAATGCCTATTTGACTTCATACCCAATCTATTAGAATATTAGGATCTCAAAGCTCAATTACAGGACTAAGAGAGATGTGGCTCACCTCTAAATAATTGCCAGAGCTCTTTTCGGATCATTTTGCATGTATTTTTACTATATTTTAACGCCTCTGAAGAAAAAAAAATGTAAGACTGTTTCCAACCGATAAATATTTAGAACAAGAACATGATAAGGCATTGCATAATTGCAGTGTCACAACTGAGAACTACAAAGTATAATCATGAACGGTTCAATAAAAAAAGCACGATAATATTAGTAACACCTTCGCACTGATAGTATTTGTAACCGTGACTTATGTCGCAACTATATATCTTCACCCTGCTAATTCACGGCATAAAGAACAACAATGAAAGATGAAACAAGAATAGGCTTAGGCTCATTAGACCAGCATCAATATGCAACTAACTGAAGGAAACCACAATATACAACTACTGGATGTTCATAGTGATCAAACCACAATAGTCAATGCTAGTGCTAAAGTAGTTTTCAGCAGTTATCTGTATGTGTAGTGACGTGACACAATTGCCCTCAAAGATCTAAATTAGAATCAAGCTGAATTACCTAACAAGCATTCCAAATGAGAATTCGAAAAAACTAAAACTTTAACCAATCAGAAGGGCTCTCAACCTCAATTGCAGGACTAACATAAGCTGGGCATAAATAAAGGCTGAGAAGTTTTCTTCTGCGAAGCATTCGGAAGCAGAAAATCCGACACCATCTCAATACCCAAATCAAACACCTTCCATGGCACGTTTGCATTATCTACCTAAACCTTAATCCTGTAGAAAAATAAATGCAGTTCCCTCTAACTCCAACATCAGCTGCTAGCATTGAAACTGACTGAGACTGATGAAGCATTATCACTCTATCACTGATGTTTTCGACCTTCACCCACATCTTTCTACCGAGAACCGCTCTAAACACTTCAAAGCCAACAATAGTTCCTTCGTGATTCTGCTCATACGTAACAATCTCCTTAACAAGCAACAGCTCCTGATTGAATTCCACCAAATGAGAAGACCAATGCCTAGACCTAGTTTCCTTCGCCATCTAGCTCAAGCCCATGATCTCAATATATCGAAAAGTAGGACGCGTAGCAAGAGCATCAACCATTAACAAATCATGAGAATACAACTCTAGATATGTACGTCTATGCCGGGAGAGAATTTGGTAGTGCTTCCCGCCGAAAGATAGTCTTTTTTGGGGATTTGGGTCCAATATCGAGCTTAAATTCGACCCAATTGGAATCAAACCAGCAAAGATTGCGACGACACAGCTGGATTCTTCGGGCGGTGATGGGTCCATGGAGGGAGATCAATTTTGTGATCGGAGATTAGATTCCAGGGGGTGAAATTACCTGGAATGTAGCTAAGTATCCATCCATGAGTAATGGAGTGAAGATTGAGAGAGGAGAGTGAAGGGATTGCAATCGAAAAGGATCAGTCTTGGAAGGGGCTGGGGAGGGTTTCTTGATGGGGTTTTGAGGGGATGAGAGGGGATGAGCCATGGAAAGCGGAGCATCGTCGGAGGGGACAGCAAGTAGCAGCCGCGGTGGGAGGATTGGATGGAGTACCACCGGCGGCAGACGGCAGAAAAGCGGGGGTAGCCGGAGATGGGGAGGCGCTCTAGGATGCTCGCAAGGAGGGCATCTTGGAGGTCCGGTCATGCTCCAGAACAATCATGGAAAATTTTATTTTGGGATGTGACTTTTGCATATATACAGCTCAAATCTTATATATTTGAAAAACTATCCCTTAAATCTTAGTATTCGCAAAATTACCGCCTAATTCTCTCACGTTTATTTTTTCTACCCTTTCACTCAACAATTTTAGTTTTTAAAGAGGAAATTGTTGCAAACTTGTTGGAAATTATTGAAAATTTTTATATTGCCTTGTTTAAAAACCAACATTCTTCAGTTGGAGTGGTAGAAAGACCCAATATGCTAGTTTTTAGGGGATAATTTTACAAATACTAAGATTTGAGGGGCACTTTTGTAAATATTGAAGATTTGAGAGATATTTTGCAAAAACCCCTTTGGGATTCACTTGGAAGAGTGATATAAATCCCAGTACGTGGTTCTCTTGGTCCTTTTAATCTGCAACTAGTACTCGGTTTGGTGCATGCGATGTGTGCATGAAGCAGTGCATAATCTTGTGAAAAAAATTGTTGGACACCTTAACAATTAATGCGAAAAATGCAATATACCCATTAGTTAAAAAAGAATTCCGAACACACAATATTATTGTGTTCCAGTTTGAAGTGTTGTTAAGAATTGCATCAGAAAAAATAATTATTATTTAGTATTCCAATGCACGCGAGTTGTGCAACACCATAAACTGTGGGATAGTAAACTTGTTGAATGTTGGGACGCCGAACATGCGTTCTTTAGAATTAATTTCAAGTTTGCTCCTCTCATAACTTTTAAAAATTACAACTAATAATTGATAATTGATGAAATGGTGTCAAGTTGAGAATATGGGTTTGTACTGGAAAAAATACAACTAATTTCCAGGATCCCATAAAGAACCAAAACTTATGCTGACTTCGGATCATTACTTTATGTTGCTTTCATTTTGATTGACTTCTATTAATTTCCGACATGAAACGAAAAAAATTTTAATCTTACCAACATCAATTCTAGATGATTCTTCTTGCTATATTCAGAAACATGCAAACTAAAGACCTAGTTTAAGAATAAAATAGAAAATGAAAATGCTTGTGGAAGAAAGAAAACAAGCATATAGAAGACATTACTAAGAAACAATCCACTTAACCCTACTCAGACTCATCAATTATTAAGAAGGTAAGAAAAACAATCATGTTACGTCATGTCAAGCGATTGTGATGGATTTGTGCAGCAATGGGGTCCTCAACGTCCATGAGAGCTAGATGATGATGCCAAGTCTTCCAAAATAATGTTCAAGCATATCACTGTAAAATTTAAAAAAAATTTAACATATCATCAAATATAAGTGTTAAAAAAAAGAATGATGAATGATTGAATCATATATTACCATCACTTATTCTTCCGCTTGTCAAAATTTCCATAACACCTCACTTCTTTCTTGTTCCAGATATGACGGTCAGAACTAAGGGCCGCCCACATCTTCTTCTTTCTAGAACACTAATTATGTAAGCTGTAAAAGGAAGTAGCAAGGGATTTTCTAAAGAGATTGGAATGAGGTAGTTATGATAACTGTATTAGTTTTTCTTTTTCTTTGTTTTTCCAACTTTACCCCTTTGCATATAAGTTTTAAGCTTTTGAAATTCTTGGGGACCAACTAAGGGTTATAATACCAAAATATTGACCTAAAAGCCAAGCTTCCGTTACTAAGTAGTAATAGATATTTTGATTCAGACCCTAAAATCATGGAAATTGCTTTTAGGTCCCCCAATTCTTAAAGTATTTTGAAATGTCCATCAAATCACTGAAATTGCTGCTAGGTCCTCATATTTCTAAAATTATTTTGAAAGTAGTTCCTCCAATGAAGGGTAGAAATAGCAATCGGAGGGATTACAACGTAAAATCAGTTATTATGAACTATTAGATTCTCCAATGCTCATAATTTGTGTCTGATGCTCAGCAACTCTACTTGGCTTCAAAGATCGAAGGTCAAACACGTCTGAGGTCAGCGCAGATCAGGTTTGTCACTATCAGGCCCTTTCATGCGGTTATGGGTTGTTCATATCCTTGTATGTAATTGTACCTTAAGAGTGCCTATAAGTATAGGTATATACTTAAGGTTTTTAAGATAGTCGAATCTTGGAGTTATCATGCTATGATAAATTAGAGAGAGACTATTCCGGCATTTGCCGGTATTACCTTATTTGGTAAGATCTAGAGTTTGAGAGAAAAGTGTGAAGTTCTCCCCCTGTGTTCTATAATCTCATCGTGTTCTAGTGATATTATCTTCTCATTCACCCGTGGCCATAGGAAATTTGGTCAAATCAAAATTTTGTGTTTCCGATTGCTTATTGCTTTTTAGATAGTTTCATGTTTCTTTTTCAATAAACTCTATTAGATTCTATGACGCTCTTATTCTAACGAGTGGCGACGCCCATCATGCATTATGCTAAAGTAAATGTCAGATTGTCACCATAGTGCCATATTTGTGATGACCTCACTAGTTGTCGGGAATACTACTCAAATTAGCTTTAAGATTACTCATAGGTATGCTAATAAGGCGGCACATACCCTTGCAAAAGCATGGTGCTGCAAATATAGAGTTTGCCGAGTTTAGTTTTCTTATTACTATAAGATTATCAATTTGAGACATTCAATCCATCCAACAAACCAATGTCATCAGATAATTTTGGGAAAATCCAGCAATTTTCAACAAACCCACTTCATTTCTTTCTACATTTTACAGAATCAACCCTAACTCCCAATTAGGTGGTGTGTCTTGTGTGCCTAGGATCTCTACTATCTCTTTAATCGAGCTTTTTAGTTTCCTTCTCACACTGTCATTGAACTAGATTCATGGATGCTATTATGCTCATATATCCTATGTTCTTACCAATAAGAACTATGTGTTAATGTATTGACTTGAGCTATCTGGTGTTAGTAACTAGGCATTTATAAAATTTATGCATGAAGGACTATATAATGCACATAATTCCCTTAAAGCTCAGGAGGTAATTATTGTGCTATCAGAAGTTCTATCATGGTGAGTATTGAAACATAAAGCCACAGACCCAGAGAGATGCGACTCACTTCTATAATATTTCCAGAGCTTTTTTAGGACAATTTTTGTTCGTACTTTTACTATTTTATAATGCCCATGTAGAGAAAAGATATGTAAGAGTACTATTAGCATGAATAGGTGCAGACACAATACATGTGTCTATCTGTGTCAAAGACCAACTCGTACACTGATCAATCTATACCCATAACTTTCCTAAAGAACTGAATTTCACAAAGTCTGTAATACCAGTATGAATTTGGTGTCCTCCGTTAGATACGAACAAGATGCACACAAGATACTTGATAGACACAAGCATACACTCAAGATTAAACTCTTCTTTTACTCATACTCCCCATTAAAAAAAACTTTTTACCTTCTCTGAATTGCTACACCTAACCTCAAATCAACTTTTCCTGAAAAAAATCTATCATAAAAACAAAAAACAAATCCACATCACTCCTCTTCTTGTTATTTTGGCATTAACAGTTACGCATTCGTAATATATACGCAATGAGAAGTAGTTGCACACAGTTTTGAACAAAGCGGAAGCGCAATGCGAAGTGCTAGACCCTTTAATGAAGTGAAGCGTAAGCTTCAAAGCGTGAGGTGTAAGCCTCATGAGTTTAAGCATTTTAATTTTAAAATATGTAAAAATTATGAACATATAATATTACTAGTATAATAATTTACAATTAGATACATTCATGCCCTGATTAGTAAATAAGAATTAAATATGTGAAGTATAGATGCAAATCACAATAACTAAGCTACGTGCATAACATATATATCTTATTTATACTCACATGGTCAGATTGAAGATACACAGGGCACTTTAATATTAGTTAAAAATCCTTTTATATCCTCCTATCTTGTCTAAAGCGTGAATCGCTTTATGAAGTGTGAAGTGCACACTTCAATTATGCTTTAAATAATGAGGCATAAGTTTCAAGGGATAAATACCTTCAATCTTGAGTTTTAAAGTGTTTATCCTTCAAAAGGTTTTGAAGCGAGTTTCAAAAAAGCTTTTTCAAACAACCCCATGGTAAGAATCTCTTTAATAGACTTATATACATGAATCATGAAATTTATGTTTGTTTACCCTTATATCACAATCATTAACAAATCATGCGACCAATATTTGATGCAAATGCAATTTATGAAGTGCGTCTTCATCTCCTTTGTTGCCTACTACTGATATGGACACATGCAAAAGGTAAAAAGATGCTTACGGTCCAATGAATTTCCTATTTTTGCTCATTCTAGATCCATTACATTAAAATTAAGTACCATCAAGTTCGAAAAGAACTTCAACGGTTAACCTATAATACATTTTAAGTCAATGAGCCATCAAAAGTTTACGAGATTAAGTTTCCAATTGATATTTTTCTTAATCACAAGTCTTAATAGGTTGAGAGTATGATTTGGTGGATTTAGTAGATGAAAATTCTAATGTATGTGTTATTTCTAAAACCTGCAGAAGAAATAGTTGAGTATTAAATTTGGTGATGATGGGATATATACATAAATTTAAGTAACTTAGGATCTTAAAAAATATTAAAGACATCTAATTTAAGAGTATTGTGGACATTTGTTGTGATGAATTAATCTTATACTACCTTATAATGACAAATTCCCAAACATGGCATAGCTATTACGGATACAAATAACAAACAGAACAAAACAAATTATTAAAAGTTTGACTGACTGTCTACTGGATAATTATATCTCAGAACTATTGTGAGTTAAATTAATTCCTAGATATTAATTCCTAGATAAAACAAGTCCCAAATCCAAACATGGTCATCCTGTCATAACATAGTGAGTATTGGCACATAAAGCCAGAGACTTGGAGAGATGTGATCCACCTCTAGTACCACTTTTGTTTGTATTTTATACTACTTTATGATGTCTATGTAGAAAAAAAGATATATAAGACTATTGTTGGTATGAATATGTGCATGCATCACACATTTGTCTATCTGGGTCCAAGACAAATTTGTACATGAGTCGACCTGCACATCAAACTTTCCTACAAAATTGCACAAAATCTATGTACCAACATGCAATTTACGCCCCCTTTATGGCTTTATCAGATGTTTGATGACTTAATGTTATTTGCAAGAATTGGGTTTTTATGGTATAGACCACATTGGACGTCATCAAACAACATTGTTAGTAAATAGATGACTTGATATCATTTACCATTGAGGAATGTGCTAAAGCTCACGATCTGAAACCAAACTCCATAACAAATATACTTGTGCTCAAATTAAATTAGCATGTTCCTTCCACTCAATAAACTATGTGAAAATTTATCATGCTCGAAGTAGGAGATCATTTAGGTTTCAAGTAAAAGAGCTTCAAATAAATATTTGAAGCATGAAAATGATAAGGCATTGCATAATTGTTGTATTTTAAAATCTGAAACTTTAACCAATCAGAAGGATCTCAAACCTCAATCCCAGGTCTAACATAAGCTGGGCACAAATAACAACTGAGAATTTTCCTCAATCTGTGAAGCATTCGGAAGCAGCAAATCAGTCAACATCCCAGTACCCAAATCAAACACCTTCCATGGTGCCTTTGCACAATCTTCCCTGAACCTTAATCCTGTAGAAAAATAAATACAGTTCCCTCTAGCTCCAATATCAGCTGCTAACATTGAAACAGACTGAAACCGGTGAAGCATTATCACTTTATCACCAAGGCTTTCGACCTTCACCCACATCTGTCTACCGAGATTCGCTCTAAACACTTCAAACCCAACAGTATCCCCTCTGTGATTATTCTCATACCTTACAATCTCCTTAACAAGAAGTAGCTCCTCATTTAGTTCCACCAAATGAGTAGACCAATGCCGGCACCTAGTTTCCTCAGGCATCTTGTCCCCTCCCATCATCTCAAAGTATTGACAAGTAGCAGGCCTAGCAAGAGCATCAACCACTAACAAATCATAGGAAGATAGCTCTCGATCACGACATTTACGTTCTGAGCAAATTCGGTAATGCTTGCCACCGAAAGATACTGTCTTTATTGGGCATTTCACTCTGCTGTGGAGCTTACATGTGACCCAACTGGAATCGAACCAGCGAAGCAAGAAGATGGTCGAGGAATAGACAATGCAAACTATGTAATGGGGCGGAGGCGATATTGAGGCGAAACCGCTGGATTTGATGGAATTGCGGTGGGTCCATTGAGGGAGCACAATTTTGTCACCAGAGATTGGATTCCAGAGAGTGAATTTATCTGAAATGAAGCCAAGAATCCATCCGTGAGCGATGGAGTGAACACAGAGAGAGGAGCTTGAAGGGGCATGAAGTGAAAAGAATTGATCTTGGAAGGGGCTGTAGAAGACTAGGGTTTCTTGATGGGGTTTTGAGGGGATGAGCCACGGGAGGCGGAGCATCGCCGGGGGGTACGGAGAGTGGCGGCGGCGGTGGGAGGTTCGGATGGAGCGCCACCGGCGGCAGACGGCGGAGAAGCGGATGTAGTCGGAGATGGGGAGGCGCTCCAGGATGCTCTCGAGGAGAGGATCATGGAGGTCCGACCATGGCCGATCGCAATCGCCTAGGGTTTCCATTGGGAATTTTGGAGGAGATGATATCTGATGACTAGGGTTTTTCTTTGCTTGAGTCAACAGGTTGCTCTCCGAAGGGCATAAATTCAAGCCGGTGGCTCGTGAAGAATTACCTTACAAGTAGGGGTGCAAAATGGTCCGGATGTATCCGGACTGACCGTATCCGTATCCGTTTAGAAAGCGGATATGTTAGGGAAAAAGTAAAATCGGCCGGGGATACGGTTATGGTTTTGATTTTTCATCCGGATACGGTTTCAGATACGGTTTTCCGGTCGGAATTGCGGATACGGTTCGGATATCCTGATACGGTTTCTGCACTTTTTCCAGATACGGTTTCCGTATTCTTTTTATTGTTTGATTTTCATCTGGATACTGTTTCGGATAAGGTTTTCTGGTCGAAAATGCGATGCTGTTCGGATATCCGGATACGGTTTCTACACTTTTTTATTGTTTGGATTAAACTTGAGAATTACATGAGGAGTAGTATTTATGTCTATGAGGTGGAAATTTCTATATGCTTGAATAAACTTATCTTGATTATGTTTAATAGATGAATGTTTTTTTAGTTATATTTAGTGTGCGAAATATTATAATCATATGTATTTTTTTTCATATCCGATTCATATATGTTTCCTAAATATCCAATTAATATCTCCGCTTATCTAATATCCGAACCGTATCTATTTCCGTTTAGTACGGATATAGTCATGTTTTTTCTTACCGATAAATATCTGTATCCGTATCCGTATCCGTTTTTAGAAAGTGGATATAGATATGGTAAATGTTATATCCGAACCGAATGCAACTACTTACAAGTCTTAAATCTTCTCTTAAATCTTTGATATTTTGAATTAGTCCCTCAAATCACGGAAATTGGTATTAGACCTCAATTATTTGATTATTTTGGATCAGTACCTCAAATCATGGTAATTGCTTTTAGGTCCCCAATTCTTAATTTATTTTGGAATTAATTAAGAGTAGAAGTAACAATTAGAGGGATCTCAAAGTAAAATTTATTTTTATGGACTATCAAATTCTCTAATTCTTATAATTTATTTCTAGAGCATGTTTGGCAACTTTGAATTATAATTCGGATCGCTTATAATATACAAAACGGATTATAAGCAAGTGGATTATAAGCTAAAGTATTTGGTAAATTTAGTGGATTATAATCTTTTCTAAATAGTAGAGCATTTGGCAAATTGGCGGCTTATAAGCCAGTAGTATTATCAAAATGACCAAAAGTAATTTAATGGGTTGGAGAGAGATAAATGAGATTTAGAATTTCGTGAAATGTGAGGGGGTAAAATGGACTTTTATTTGGTCAATCTTGTGGCTTATAAGACACTAAAATAAGCTAGGATACCCCAACTTATCTTTTGATGGTGTATATGCCAAAATAAGTCATTTGCCAAATATATAGTGGCATATAAGCCACTTTCACAACTTGCCAAACATTGTCTAAGATAGTCAAATCTTAGAATTGTCATTTTGTGATAAATTATAGAGAGTGTTCAGACAACCATCGTTACCTTTCATTTATGGCTTGAGAAAAATTGTGAGAAATTCCATTGTGTTTTGTAATCTTTCTAGTTCTAGTGAAATCTTCACCTCCTTCGTCTATGGACATAGACAATCTGACCGAACCAAGTAAATTTGTGTTCGTGATTGTTTATTTCTTTCCCCATTAGTTTCATGTTTCGTTTTCAATCAATTCTATTAGGCGGTGTTTGGTTCACAAGTTTTAGGAAAATTTTATGGGAAATGGCAAATTCGTAAATAAAAATTTTTCTATAATTGAGTTTTCATGTGTTTGGTTCACTCGACATTTATAAAAAATATTTCTTAAAAAGTACCAAATTGTAGGAAAACAACTTCCTACCATTTTGAGAGGAAATTGATCTGAAAACTGACAATTATATATTTAAATAATTTACTCGTACCCTTTCCCATTTTCCCAACCCCGAACCCATTTTCTCTCTAATTTTTTCTGCGGAAAACCTAGAGCTTGTAGGCATTAAAAATTACCTATAAGTGCCCGAACGTGACTCGTGACGATGGATTGGCAATCGACGACCCATCCGACGATGCGACCAAGAACCGCTGATGATGTAACCGAGCCATGAAACGCATAAAGCAGTCGACAAACGAATGAAGCAAATCGACAAGGCGTGCAAGTTAGTGAAGCGACGAATCGTAGAATAAATCCAACGACGAAGCTTCAGATCGGCGAGTTTCGACAAGATGGAATCAGCAATGCTCAAACGTCGACGAGACAGAATCAACCGGACTCGAATGACGACGGAATTGAGTCAACTGAACTCCAGAATTGACGACACAGTCAACCAGGCTCAGGAATCAAGGCGACCGGATAAAGCGGGTTCAAAAAAATTGCCGGAACAGGGCTTTGAGGATGCCGGAGCCGAGAGGGTTCGACCAAGACCGAGGAAACTCGGCCTTAGCCGAGACAGCTCGGCCTTGGCCAAGGTGACTCGGCCAAAGCCGAGCCAGGTGCTCCCATAACCACATAAATCCCCCCCCCCTCTCTCTCTCACTCATTTGCCTATAAATAGGATTGGGGGTCTCAGTTGTGAGGGGTTGGAATTTTTTTGTCTGAGGCTAGATTTCTGAGAGCTTTTTGCACAGATCTGAGCTTTTGCAAAGGAGAAAAATTCAGATCTACATCCCGTGCGAGCGAAGAACTCATTCCGACTCAGATCCACGCAGTGAGGGGAAGATTTGGAGGAGATTCAGACCAGATCTACGTCGATTCAGGTCAGATCTACATGTTTACCCTCTAGATTAAGCTTCGTCTTAATGTCAAGGTTCGTGCGTGACTTCGCTTGGTCGATTTCACCCACTCCGGCGATCATCTCCTTCGTGAGGTGATCCCCGTCGGCGGTTATTTTCTTTGTGAAATAATTATCGCAGATCTGTAGATCTAGCATCTGGATCTGATCACGCGGTGGTCCACAGACGGAAAAAAGAGTCCCTGGCACAGGCCAAAATCTCACACAAGCGAGGATCTGATAAACGGATCCCGCGTTTGTTCACCAAGGGAGATAAAGTTGTAATCTTCGTTGATTTTTCATTGTAAGCCTTATAAAAAGGCAATCTTTTTATTTGAATTTTGTTTTAAATGACTGAATCTATAACAAATTCATTCAATGGAAATCAAGACAACTTTCCCCGCGAACAAGCTAGCGACCACAGTGGGAGCCAACGGTCTCACTGACGAGATCGTCGTGTCGCAACCGCGGATTGCGATCCCGATCGAGGAAGAGGTCGAATACGAGTTCGACCAGCAGAAGTTCGAGGAGTATCTCTCCTCCTCATCCAGATCCTCCTCTCCCTGCAACTCTGCAAGTCCAGAAGGGTCTCCGCTGTAAGGAAGATCTGGTGGGCCTCAGATGCTGAGTCCCAGGAGGAGAATTCTAGCCTCGCTGCCGCCGAAGTTGCAGGTAGCGGTAAAATCTCCTCAGCGCCCGCAGCCCCAATTCCCTCGGCACTGAGGACAACCGCCGATGATGCGCCCACACTCTCGAAGAGAGCACGGCAACGACGGTGACAGAGCATGGCACGTAAATTCATCAAGGCAATGCAATCAATGGATGGGATCCGCTACGATGCGGATCTAAGATCTAGATAAGATCTAGATTGACTCAGAAGCTTCAGCCTCAGACAGTTAGCAGCCCCGCCAAGCCGTCGACAAATGAATGGGTCCGAGTCAAGCGGAACTGTTCAACGCTTTAGGAGCGCATCAGGAAGCGCCGCGCACTCCTTGCATAGGCACGGGCTTTGGTGCAAGAAGCTCGGAATTTGAAGGAAGAGGTGGCCACGAAGCCGCCGACAATCCGCCGAGTCTGGAGGCCAAAAACCGGTGCTCCAACTCCAGTCACCACAGCGCCAACGCCAAAGGCAGCCGGTGCCCCAACTCAAGTTCCCCCGGCGCTGAGGCCACCTTCGGCGTCCACATCCAAACTTCCAGCGAAGCTTGTTCCTGCTGCAACTAGCAAGCCAACAATCACATAGCGCCTCGGCCCGTTGCAAGATGATCGAGCTAAAATTCTGATCAAAGAATGCTTGGGTCCGTTGAGCAAATCACGGGTCACTTCTGATGCACGAGGTCGCACCCACCTCAACAAGGACCGAGAGACCCCTGCAGCTTTACGCACCGGACTGCAAATTGAAGTCCAAGAGTCCGTCGAGACTTCATGCCCACACAGGCGAACGTCAAGACGAGTCATTTTTGGCAGCTTTGACAAAACAGTTCGTTCTCAGAAGAAGACATTTTCATCTGATGACGACGACGCTATACCTGAGAAGTCGTGCCAACACACGATGGGTTGCTCCGGCATTCATGCTAATGAGTTGTATAATCGTGCTGGGGGTACGAGTAGATCCCGAAAGAGGAGCTCCCTCGAGAAGCCTGCGCAGTACCTCTGTTCCAAATTGATCAAGGAGGTGCTATCGGAATGTAGCTGCAACAAAGCAACTCCAGAAAGGGTGTCGGTCTTCGACAGACTTGGTGCCGGATGCCGAAGCCCAGGTCAAGACGCTTCCGCAGGAAAAGGTCAGGGTCTCAAAGCGACGAATTGCCGAGAGTCACTAACAACATGACGGGAAGAGGAATGTCGACTCATGACGGTCCCTCATCGTCTGGTCAGAAAACTCAGTTGCATACCAGGACCATTCGATGTTCCAATTATGATAAAATCCTGAAGGATTGCCGTCAGACGATGAAGTATCGGATGGCGGCTCCACACTGGCTCCTGACAACATAGTTTCCAGTGAGGGACAACTCCGTGAAGCCCTCATGATCAGTGCCGAACAAGTGGCCAAAATGCTCGAAGAAGCAATGGCCAAACAGAAGGAGAACTTCAAGTTCGAGATGGAGATGGCCATGTAGCAGATGCGAGAAATGCATGACTAACAAATTCAGGCACTAACAAACTGCCGGGGTGAATCCAGTCATCGCAACAACGTCAATCAAGTTGATAGCGACATAGATGGGGATGAAGACCGTGGCGCCGGTAATCCCCCTAAAGAACAAAATGCTGGGGGTAGCCAGGAGAATGCCAGTGGCAACATCGCCATTCCCGAGAATGAGAAGATAAAGGACCTCGAGAGTAAGATCAACACTTTGATCTCTGCTCAAGGGGTGAAGAAAACGGGCATACCATGTCCTTACCCGAGAGAGTGGGAGTCAATCACATATCCGTCGAAGTTTAGTTTGATCAACTTCACGCCATTCGACAGAAAGGGATCCCCAACCCAGCACCTGATCTACTTCATGTCTCACTTAGGGGTGATTTCTGAAAACGAGCCCTTGATGGTTCGGTCAATCATTGGCACCCTTCGTGGAGCTGCCTTCGATTGGTACCGCCGTCTCAAACTAGGAAGCGTTACCAGCTGGGATGACATGGAATCCATGTTCCTTGCAAACTTCTCCGATGACGACACCGAAATATTTATCAGGACGTTGTTGGATGAGAAGCAAAAGGACAGAGAACAGTTGACAGCTTTGTCAAACGGTTCCAGAACAAGGTGATGAATTGCCGGGATCCGATAACTGAGGAGTTCATCCTCCAAACCTGCCACAACAACTTGTCGTTAGATGTGCTCGAAGTGATGGGAACAGCAACGTCCAGTACATGGAACGATTTGAAGTTGCGCAGGGAGCAAGCTGAGCAGTTCCTCAAGAGGAAGAAGGCAGAAAGAGGCCAGCCCGCGGCAGAAGCTCCTAAACAAAACTTCGTCCCACACAGCAAGGAGAAGGAGCAGGTGAGAACAGGGGTTGCGAACCAGACGTTCTAGCTACAACCGCAGTAATAATCACAGCAGCGAGCGCCGCAACAGTCGTCGCCCCAATGGCAGCAGAGGCCACAGCAGTAGAAACCCCCTGGTTCCAGATTCTCAAAACTATACTCCTGCAAGGATGAAGAGGTTCCTGGGATCTTCAAATACCTTCTAGATAACAATAAGATCCAGTTCTCACCGATCGTGAATTGGGAGAAGGCTAACAAGGTCACGGATTCGAAGTACTGCGCGTACCATAGGGCGGTGCACCACCCGACGAAGGCATGCTATCATCTCAAGGATAAAATCTAAGCCTTGATTGATGTGGGAGTCATTACCCCCGAAGCCTTCCAAAGAGAAGAAAGTGGGGGCAAACGCCGTATCTATCAGCTTCGGATCGGTACCGTTGACATGGTTTCAACCAAAACCCGTCGTCAAAGTGGGAGTGAAAACAGTAAATGACGATCCTCATGGGCAATGTGAAAAGGGTCTTGTGCCACACACCACTTTAAATGGTGAAATTCTGTGGGTCCATCCTAACCTGCTGGAAGACGATCAATGGGCACCTTCTTCATCTGGAAAGAAGTCAAAGGGGAAGGAAAAATTATGCCATGCTACTTCAGCAATCTTAGAGGAAGATGATGAACGGATAGTCACGTTCTAACTCTCTAAAGAGAAACCTGAAGTCCTTGCCACCAGGAGCGGGCACAAGTACAGGTACAAGTACTCTGAAGTTCTCGACTCGAATGCTATGACATTGACGGAGCTAGGGGTGCCAATAACTCCCCTTACGCGTGCTAAAAAGGCACAGCAGTAGGTGGCTACCAAGGAGGACGCGACTAAACCAAAGGAGAAGCAGCCTCAAGAAGTTCAACTCTCGAAGCAGTCTCCATTCAATCGCCCAATTGGAAGAGACAAACTGGGAAGTTCGAACTCCCCGTATCGTTTCGACGTCATGACCCAACAGATGACCTTTTGAATGAGAATATTGAAGTTGATGAGGAGAATGAGGACGTGACAAATGAAGATGATACAAACATGGTTGACTATACTCAATTTAGGACACAGAGACGCAAGAAATGAATGGAAGGACCTTAGAGATCAAATTGCATGGGCAATATGGGTTGATTATTATGCAAAGTACAATAATGGTGATATCACGGAAATTGGCTTGTAGTTTTATTATTTACGCATATTTCTTTACATTGTTTAATTTTTCCATAATTGTGCTATTATGGACAATGTAATTTTCATCTCTTTCATAATTGTGCTAGTATGGATTATGTATTCAATTATAAATTAACTATCTTAGATTGTATTACAAATTGCATATAGGTATGTCTAACAAAGAGGGAGAAAAGCAACAATCCCTTCACTACATGCATCTTCAAGCGGTAATAATGTCAACTTTATGCCTTATCAACATCAACCATTCATTCCGCCACACACAATACCGAGTTCTTTTCCACAATTCCCACCATTTGAAGGGAGCTATAGTGGAATGAGCCAACAAAATGTGTCATACACAAACATGTTGAATAGTCCCCATGGCTTGTATGTTCCAGCTTTGAGCCCACAAAGTGACTGCCTACAACAAATGTCATCAAATACCGATGAATCTGGTGGCCCTCAAAGCGATTTCATAGATGTGAGTCAGGAGGTATCACCCTCCAAACAAACTAAAAAATTAGCTCACAAGAGGAAAGTGCTTGCAACAAAATGAGCAGCAGGCTTAATTCCAAGGGATTTCCAATATGTGGTGGACCAACGAGCATGATACGGTGCTTATACCGTATCTTGCTGAGCTCGCGGATTCTCATTTGAAGGTTGATAAAAACTTCAAAGTTGAAGCTTACAAATTGACAGTTATGAAGTTGAATATGAAATTTAAAACCACCTATACTTACTATCATGTGACTAATCAATTGAAAACTTAGAAAACCCGGTTTGAGCATATGAAGGCTTGCACCAACATAGGTGGTGCGGGTGGGATGAGCAAAATTGTATGGTAACTCTAGATGAGGAGACACTTACAACATGAGCTCAGGTATTAATTCCAATTATAATAATGATTTGTATTTACTTAGATGTGTGAATCTTATAAAAATTTTCACACAATATTTCCACCTATTGCAGGACAAAAACAACTCTAAATTAAGAGGATACATAAACAAGCCTCTCCCTTACTACAAGTATTTACAGAAGATCATGGGCGATGATCAATTTAGGGGTGAATTTGTTAGGCCAGTTTATGATATTATTGGCTTTAACAATTTCATTCCACTTGATGATGATGGAGGCATTCCACATAAGAGTGAAAATAAGCCTCACTCTGATGCTAACACTACCCCTGCCTCCACTTCTAGAAAATCCAAGCGTGAGTCTAACACAAAGCCTTCTTTATACAAAAAACCTCAAAATTCCGATGATAATGAGTTGCTACGTACCTTTGTTGAGACAATGACGGAATCAATTAAAAATCAACATGTAGAAGTAGTACATTGGACT
>JBAKGM010042219.1:0-17919 GCA_037177215.1 Asparagus racemosus
TCTTGGCTGAGGTGTCTCGGCCAAGAACGAGTTGTCTCAGCCTTGGCCGAGACTGCCTCGGCCAAGGTAGAGTCACCTTGGCCAAGGCCGAGCTGCCTTGGCCTTGGCTGAGTCATTTCAGCTTTGGCCTTTCTCATAGCCCTATTCTAGTGATTTTTTGAGCCCGGTTTATCTGGTCGCCTCGATTCCTGAGTCCAGTTGATTGTCTTGTCAATTCTGGAGTTTGATTGATTCAGTTCCATTGACGTTTGAGTCTGGTTGATTTCGTCTCATCAACATTTGAGTTTGGTTGATTCCATCTCGTCGAAACTCACTGATCTGAAGCTTCACAGTTGGATTTATTCCACGATTCGTTACTTCACTGGTTTGCACACCTCGCCGACTCACTTCATGCATTCATCGACTCGCTTTTATGCGTTTGCGGCGTGGTTGCGTTGTTAGCGGTTCGTTGTTGTATCGTCGGATGGGCCGTCGATCAGCAATCCATCGTCACGAGTCACGTTTGGGCACTTATAGGTAATTTTCAATGCCTACAGATACCCCCTCCAAAGTGTTTCAGTCTTAATCTTTTTTAGACGAGCCTAAAATACTTTGGATATGATAGGCCCCAACCTTCAGTAGGTATAACGAAACCTGAGATTAGCTTTAGAATTTGATTCCTCAAATCCTTCCAGATTCTCCAGTGCTTTGTAGAATGGCTGAAAGTATCACGGTACTGTATTTTTTGTCTGACCGTTGTCGAAATCTTGAACTGAAACTGGTGGCTGAGTTTATTTGGTTTTGACTCGTGTCGGTGAGTTGTCATGCAACTAACCATCAAGCTTTTTTCAAGACTCCTCCGTTAATAGGGGAATTCTTCATTGCGACGCGTTGACAGGCGTCAAAATTTGTTTGGAATCTAGCCTCTGATCGGTGAATTCTTCACTGTGACGTGTTGACCGGCGTCGAAATTTTTTTAGAATCTAACCTTTGATCAGTGAGTTCTTCGGCAACGCATTGACCGGTGTCAACACAATTTATACTCGTACGTTTACTAGATTTTTAGGGATTAGTTTATCCTCATATACCCATTTGGAGGTGGGCGAGTTATCCTTAAAATAAAAAATATTTTCCAGGAACTTCTCAACTAAAATAGGAAATAGTTTATACTTTGGAGTATTTCTGAGGCCCAAATGTATTGACCCAGATGAAAATTGATGCCTAGTGGGTGATATCCCTGCTGAATAATTGTCCGGGGGTCTCTCCAAGTGTGTGGGAGAGAGAAGTAACCAATTGGTGGGTTGATTCGGGGCTGGTTTGATGCCGCCCTGGCCTGCTTGTGGACACCCTCATGGATGACTTGACACATGGCACACCTCGAGATGATCATCCTCTCAGTGATATATCACCTGAGCTAACAATTCTTGAAGATGTCAAGGTTTGTTCCTCTCCTCTGAAGGTATGGCTTCTCCCTCTTGCTAATTACAGGGCTCTAATTTGATAAAATTTTTATGGCTGGCAAGGGCTCCCATCGAGGCTCATTTTTTTAGTTCCTCATTTTAATGTTCCTCCTAAGCGTGCCGTGAGACCATCTGAAGCAGTCAGTGCATCAATGACAATTTCTCCTCTGATAGCCCTTCCGAGCCATGAAGTTGCGCCTACTGATCAAGTGGAGTCCCGCCTAGAGGCATGATGCGATGCACGAGTCTTTTCTAGACTCGAGGCTCAAATGCAGCGGGGTCCGGGTGGACTATGTTGAGATGGTACTTGCCGAAAAGTCAGCATCTCTAAGCAATACCCACTCTCATCTTGCTTCAAGTGTGGCCAAGCTAGCGCAGCTTAGGCGAGATCCCCAGGTGGAGGGAGAAAACTTTAGTGTCCTGGAGCTGACAAGGGTCAATGCAGAAGAAGCTCAAACTACAATGTCTAAGAAACAAAAGCTTCAAAGACTCTTAACGCCAATGAGGACTCTCTCAGGGTGTGCTGCAGGAGGATTTCCAACAGATCTCTTGCCATAAACTTGAATAAATTTCCCTCCTTTTATTATGATTCTTTTATTTCATTTGAAATAATTAACCATAACACTCATAGGATTTTTGGTAAATCCTCAGCTATCAATGAATTTGATGAGCTTTTATCAACTACCATTTAAATCGGGCTAGCGTGTGGATTTATCTGAACCCGTTCCGCATGTGACGTTATGCTAAAAAAAACTTTTTTAGACTTGGTGCTATGATGTTGAATACGTAGGCTTTGTCTTCTTTTACAGGTAAGAGACTAACTGGCAACGTGTGTTAGGCGTCGACTTTAGGATTATTGGCCAACCCTAGCCATTTAACGGATTTGATGTGCCTCTACCGATTACTGTTTAAATCGAGCTAGCATGCGGATTGTGTAAGTCTGTTCTGCACGTAACATTGTGCTAAAAGAATGAGACTCTTTTAGGCTTCATGCTACGATGTCGAATACGTAGACTTCGTCTTTTTCATAGGGATAGACTAACCGGCAACGCGTGTTACGCGTTAACTTTATCCCTTCTTAGACTTCAGGATAAAATTCTCCAGAATTGAACTCTGGTGTCTTCTTTAATCGGAAAAAGACTAAACTGGCAATGCGTGTTAGGCGTTGACTTATTCTTTTTTAGGATTAAAATTCCCTACACGTGTAAGCCGTGAAGTTTGGTGTTATTAATAACTACCAGCCGCACTTTTGAATATATTGACATTTATTCTTTTTACGGCTAAGAATTAACCGGCAACGCGTATTAGGCATTGGCTTTACCCATTATTAGGCTTCAGGATAAAATTCTCCAGGATCGAACTCTGGCGTCTTCTTCAATCGGAAAAAGACTAAACAGGCAACGCGTGTTAGGCATTGACTTATTCCTTCTTAGGATTCAGAATAAAATTCCCCACATGTGTAAGGCGTGGATTTTGGTATTATTAATAACTACCCGCTACACTTTTGAATATGTTAGCGTTTATTCTTTTTACGGCTAAGAATTAGCCAGCAATGTGTTTTAGGCATTGGCATTATCCCTTGTTAGGCTTCGAGATAAAATTCTCCAGAATCGAACTCTGGTATCTTCTTCAATCGAAAAAATACTAAACTGATAACGCGTGTGAGGTGTTGACTTTATCCTTTCTTAGGCTTTGGGATAAAATATCTCAGAATCAAACTTTGGTGTCTTCTTCAATCGGAAAAAAGACTAAACCTACGACGCGTGCGAGACATCGACTTATCCTTACTTAGGATTCGGGATCAAATTCTCCAAGATGAATCTTGGATTGAATGATTAGAAAATATTGATGGCGGAGAGGAAGGATTTCATATCCTATCTCTGAGTAAAGATGAACTTGAAACAAGAGAAGGAGGTTCTTGTCTCCTTTCATTTGCTCGTGGAGAGGAAGGAGGATCTTGTCTCCTATCTCAGGGTGTTAGAGAGGAAGGATTTTTGTCCCGTCTCCAGTGAAGGTGAATTAAGAGAGGAAGGTTTTATATCTTATCTCTTGTTCATGGAGAGGAAGGAGGATCTTATCTCCTATCTCCGAATGTTGGAGAGGAAGACTTTTTTGTCCTGTCTCCAGTGAAGGTGAAACAAGAGAGAAATATTTTTTATCCTATCTCTTGTTCATGGATAGGATGGAGGATCTTATCTTCTATCTCCGGATGCTAAAAAGGAGGAATTTTTGTCCTGTCTCCAGTGCGAAAGAGACTAAAAGTAGGATCTCCACTTCGAGAATCTTGAAAGGTAAAACTAAGAGTGGGATCTCCACTCCAAGAATCAAAAAGATTCAGATAACTTTTGCACATTTTGTTACCTGATCTGGAATGAGTTTCTAGTTTATCGAGATGAAAGTCCACTTCAGCCCTATCCTTGGGGAGGCGTGACCGAAGAGGAAAGGATAGAGCCCTTCTGTTTATCACGAAGGGGGTCCTACGCTTAGAGAGGAAGAATTTTTTATTCTGTCACTATTGTGAAAAAAATTTTAAGTGGACCTCTTGTTCATAGAAGGAATCAAGAGAGGATTTTGCTGGTTGGACCCAAAATTTTTTTAGACCCACCATCAATGAATTTGATCGCTGAGGGAATTTGTGGTGGAAGATAAATTCAGGGTTATCCCCGAGGAAAATGGGTGAAATATCCCACGAGGAAATTCCCGTTAAAATTTGTTATCCCAAATATACTATGAATAGTATTTTTAGGTTCTTCCCACTTATCGGCATTAATTGCATGTCGCCATTTTGAGTAATCAGGCGATATGCACCGTTCAAATAGACTGTTTCTATTACAAACGGTCCTTCCCATTTGGGCTCAAATTTACCTTTTTTCTTAGAATCGAGAATTATCAGTCGCCGAGCAGCGAGGACCAAATCTCCCTCCTTGAAGCTCCTTTGTCGTACTTTCTTGTTGAAAGCTCTCGGCATCCTGCCTTGGTAGAACTCAATGTGCTGTTGAGCTTCCAGGCACTTTTCATCCAACATCTCAAGTTCTTTGAGACGTTTCTGATGGTGTTCCTCCATCGTCATCTCCGTTGCAAGGGCAATGTGAAGTGATGGGATTTGGACTTTCAGTGGAAGAACTGCTTCACATCTATATACCAAAGAATATGGGGTAGCCTCGGTAGGCGTAGATATTGTGGTGCGATATGCCCAGAGTGCTTCTCCGAGTTTATCATCCCAATCTCGCTTGTTGGTTTTTACGAATTTTGATAATATCTTGATGATCATCTTGTTGAACGCCTCTGCTAATCCGTTTGCAGCGGGATTGTAGGCCTTTGATGAGACATCTTGAATCTTGAATTTCTCGCAAAACCTGATGAAGATATAGCTGATGAATTGAGGACCATTGTCTTGTATGATCTGTCTCGGCGCACCGTGTTGGTAAATGACATGATGCTTGATAAGCCTGATGACATTGTTCGTCTTTACTTCTTTAAGCAGGATCACTTCAGCCCACTTGGAGAAGTAGTCAGTAATTGCGAGAATGAACTGATCACCTTTAACTGACAGAGGAAAAATAGGACCTACAATGTCCATTCCCCATGTCTCGAACGGCCAGGATGTAGCTAAAAGATGCAATTGCTCTAGAGGCTGATGCATGTAATTCGCGTGAATTTGACACGCGTGGCACTTTCGAGCGTACTCAATTGCGTCGTTGATCATCATTGGCCTGAACTATCCCATTCTTCTGATACGATCATAGAATTTGGGACCAGGCTGGTCTGCACCACATTCTCCTCCGTGCGCTTCCCTAAGCACTTCTTCTGCTCTTTGTTTGAAAGGCACCGGAACAGCAAGCCATCATACCCGCGACGATATAACATTTGAGTCTCTGCATCATAGAAGAACCTTGATGCTCTTCGTCAGATCAATTCTCTCCCTTTCGCGCCCTCTGGCAAAATGTCGTGCAAGACATAGTCGATAATAGGAAAGCACCAATCCCGGGGTTCTAATTTGGCTTGGGTTGTGTATAGCTCTTTAGCAACCACCCCCTTGTCTTGCTCTTCCTCATCATATATCAGCACAAACAATTGATGAGTCCTCACCGTGACTAGCTGTTTAGTTTCTGGAGGTTGCACTAACGATACTGCTAATGCTGCTAATACGTCCGCGTAAGCATTCTGGAGGTACGAAATATACTCGATGAAAAATTCTTCAAACGAGTCCGCCATCTCAACGACCGTCTGGTGATACGAAATAAGATCCGAATTCCTGAATTCATAGTCTCCATGGATCTGTCTGACTATGAGCTGGGAATTCCCAAATGCTTCGAGATATTCGACCCCCCAACTCTTTGGAAAAACTGAGTCCAATAAGCAACGCGTTGTATTCAGCCACATTATTGGAACACGGCTTGGTTAGCGAATAAGCCCTAGGCATCACATGCTTCTCCGGGGCAACTAAGACAACTCCGGCTCCGACAGAAATCTTAGAACATCCAAGGGTACTCACCATATTGGTTGCTCGAGAAGCTCCGTCAAAATACAATCGCCATATTTGCTGATGCGACGTAGTGTTGACTTTGTGAGCTTCATCTACCAAGTTGTCATATAATTTGGCTGCATCCGTCGTCGGGTTTGTTGCTAAAAGATCACAAATCGCTTGTCCTTTAACTGACTTCTACTTCTTGAAGTGGAAGTCGTATTGGGATAGGAGCAGGGCCCATTTTGCCAAACGCTAACTCATGGAGGCTGGTTGCGTCATGAATATCCAGACTGGATTTACATTGGAGATAATATAAATCGTCTGTTCGACTAGGTAGTGCCGCATCTTTTGAATGGCAAACACCAACACAAGGTACTGCTTGTTAATCATTAGATAGAGAGATTTAGCACCCACTAGAGTTTGACTCAGGTAATACACTGCCTGTTCGTGACTACTATCATCGTCTTGTGCAAGTAAAGCGCTTAACGAGTAGTTCATCGCATTGGTATAAATCAAGAACGGTTTACCCGACTGCGGTGCAACAAGAACAGGAGGATTCGCCAGATACTGCTATCCTTGAATGCCTTCTGATAAGCGTCATTCCAAACAACTAACAAACCCTTTTTGTTCAGCTTGGAGAGTCTCTGGCACTTTCCGAAGAGATTCGAGATGAACAGTCGGATATACACCAATCGCCGATGTAACCCTCTAAGTTCTCTTAGATTCTTGAGAGGTTGCAGCTCTTGTATCACTTTCACTTTATCAGAGTTAATGTGAATGCCCTTATTAGTGACAAGGAATCCAAGGAATTTACCACTGGACTTTCCGAGGAAAGACTTGGCAGGGTTCATCTTCAGCTGATGAGCTTGCATGAATTCGAACACCGTCCTCAAGTCTTTGATGTGATCATTTTTGTCGCGGCTCTTCACGACCAAGTCATCAATATAGCATTCGACTATTTTTCAGAGATGTTCCTAGAAAATCTTTGTCATTGCTTGTTGGTACATGGTGCCCACGTTCTTCAAGCCGAACGGCATGACGGTATAGCAGAAGATGCTAAGAGGAGTTCTGAATGCCGTGTGTTTTGCATCGTCCAGGTGCATCTTGATCTGATTATAACCCAAAAAGCCATCTGTGAAGGACATTCTCTCGAAACCCACACGTATTTTCTATGATGACATCGGTGACTGGAAGGGGAAAGTCATCATTCGAGCATGTGGCGTTCAGGTCTCTGTAATCGACATAGTTTCGAATCGTCCCATTCTTCTTCAAGACCGGAATGATGTTTGCCACCCACTCTGGATGATGTATTTCCTTGATGAATCCCGACTCTATAAGCTTCTTTACTTCCGCAACGATCACCTCCATAATCTGCAGACGAAATTGTATTTGCTGTTGCTTGACGGGTTTGACATCCACTTTAATGTTGAGACGGTGGGTCGCCACATTTGGGTCGAGCCCTGGCATATCTTCGTAGTTTCTAGTGAACACGTTGATATATTCCCTAACAAGAGCAATCAATTCTTCTTTTTTGTCTGGGGGAAGACTACCGCTCATGAATATAGGCTTCAGATTAGCTTCGTTGTCCATATTGACTTTAACGACTATGTCTTCAGTTGGAGGTTCTCTTTGCTTGAACTGGTCCTCATATTGCATATTGAGGTGATGAATCCACAAGTCCTCCCATGTTGGCATCTCCTCATCGTCCTCCATGGTGGTGAGGTCAGGTGTAGCCAAATTTGACATTAGACCCTTGAAAGCCTCACCGAGGTTGATATCAGAATCCTAGGCAGATGAGTCAGATGAATGTGGTTATCAATCAACCAAGAGTATTCTTCTTCCGAGGAGGATACATATCTCAATCCTCTCCTGAATGCGCAATAATTATTAGGTTTTCCTTTTGGGACATGTGTAGCTTTGGGTGGGACTTGAGAACCTCGTCCGAACTAAAGACCTTCCCCTTGCGCAAAGTCGTACCCCCATTTTTCCATGAGGTTCTGTGCTTTTAGGCTATATCTGAATAAATGGAGGCCAGGTTCATTGTCATCAATGTCCTCCCCTAAAAAGTGGTTCAGTGTTAGACTTGCATCTCCTTTACCGTAGACCAAGTCTTTTTCATCACCTGTTCTACCTAGGATGATGTGTGTTGTCCCGAAAGAGTCTTGGAACTACTTTTGCTCTATACAAGACGACCGAGTTGGTAAGTACAACTCAGGGTCATCGCACAATCCCGTCACCACATCAGCAAGAGACAACGAGTACTCTAAACCATCATTTATTGCTTTGTCAGCAAGTTGCTAATTAACCCCATCATCCGACGATTCTTCATCATCAAGATTGATTACAACAGGTACAATGTTATTTATAACAAAACCGTCATCGTAATCAAGCTCAGCTTTAGTATCAGCTTCCCCGCCGCTATCCGTGCCTTGGGTCGATGATTCACTATCGGACTCGTTACCGTAAAGGAGGGAGTCAGTAAAATAATTCTCCATCTCCTTAAATAGTTGCTTGTCTGCGATCACCATCTTGATTTTAATATTCATGTCTACATATTTCAGACACTGATGAAGTGTGGAGGGAACTATAATATTATTATGGCACTTCACTTGAATTTTACCAAGTGGGCGAGACCCACTGGTGTTAAATTCGTAGATCACGGTGCCTGTTGATGCCAGCTTACTGGCAAGAATCCCGAGGATATACATGAGGTGCAAGGGCATGATGCTCATAACGGAACCCAGATCGACTTAGATCCAATTGACTTCACTGGAGCCAATGTACCTAGTGAAATAAAGCGGCCTGTCATGCTTCGAGTTCTTCATTTGTATGTCCTCCTTAGTAAAGGTGATGCATGGGAGGCATTCAGCCGCAAGATTGCACTGTTTGACCGCTGATGATTTTGGCTCTTCAGGAGCTGCCTTGATCTAAGTGAGGAAGACCTCAGAATCAGCGAGGGTTTCTTGTAAGGCTTTCCGGGTCTCTTTGGACAATCGCAGCAGCTCATAAATTGTTATCCTCAACTGGGATGTTAGCCAACTGGGCCATGACATCGAAGCGATACGGGGAGTTCAAACTTCTCAGTTTGTCTCTTCCAATCGGGTGATTGAATCGAGACTACTTCGAGAGTTGAACCTCCTAGGGTTGCTTCTCCTTTGATTTGGCCTTGTCCTCCTTAGCACCTACCTGTTGCTGTGCCTTTTTAGCACGCGTAAGGAGATTCGGGTACTTGTACCTTTACTCGTGTCCGCTCCTAGTGGCAAGGACTTCAGGTTCTCCTCTGGAGAGTTAGAACATTACCATCCGTTCATCATCCTTCTCCAAGATTGCTGAAATAGCATGGCATAGTTTCTCCTTCCCCTTTGATTTCTTACCGGATGAAGAGGCCGTCCATTGATCATCTTCAAGTAGGTCAGGATGGACCCAAAGGATCTCACCATTTAAGGTAGTGTGTGGTACAAGACCCTTTTCACGCTGCCCGTGAGGATCATCGTTCACTGTCTTCACCCTCACTTTGACGACGGGCTTTGGTTGAAACCATGTTAAAGGCACAGATCTGAAGTTGATGGGTACTGCGTTAGCTCCCACCTTCTTCTCTTTGGACGGCTTTGGGGTAATGACCCCCACATCAATCAATGCTTGAATTTTATCCTTGAGATTGTCACACGTCTTCGTCGGGTGGTGCACCGCCCTGTGGTACGCATAGTATTTTAGATCCGTAACCTTATTGGCCTCCTCCCAGTTCGCAATCGGTGGTAGCTGGATCTTGTTGTTCTCCAGGAGGTATTTGAAAATCCCGGGAACCTCATCCTCCTTGAAGGAGTAGACTTTGGGGAATCTCGAACTAGAGGGCTTCTGTTGCTGTGGCCTCTGCTACCATTGAGGCTGCGATTACTGCTGCGCACGCTGTTGCGGTTGTTGCTACGGTTGTAGCTGGAATGTTTGGTTCGCGACCGTCGTTCTCGCCTCTTTGTCTTTGCTGTGTGGGACGAAATTTCGTTTGGGAGCTTCTTCCACCAGCTAGCCTCTTTCTGCCTTCTTCCTCTTGAGGAACTACTCAGCTTGCTCCCCACGCACCTTCATATCTTTCTATTAATTAGACAGTGCTGTTCCTATTGCCTCCAGTATGTCCAACGAGAGTTGTTGTGGTAAGTCTGGAGAATGATCTCCTCAGTTTTCGGGTCCCTGCAATTCATCGCCTTGTTCTGAAATCGATTGACGAAGGTGTCAACTGTCTCTCTGTCCTTCTCCTTCTCATCTAACAACGTTCCGATAGATATTTCAGTGTCGTTGTCAAAGAAGTTTGCAAAGAACATAGACTCCATGTCGTCCCAGCTGTTAATGCTGTCCGGCTTGAGACAGTAGTACCAATCGAAGGCAGCTCTTAGAAGGGTGCCAACGAATGACCGAGCCATCAGGGGCTCATTTCTAGAAATAACCCACAAGTGAGACTTAAAATATATCAAGTGCTGGGTGGGGGAACCCTTTCCGTCGAACGGTGTGAAATTAATCAGACTGAACTTTGACGGATATGGGATCGACTCCCACTCCCTTGGGTACAGATATGGTATACCCATCTTCTTCACCTCTTGAGCAGAGATCAGAGTGTTGATCTTACTCTCGAGGTCTTTTATCTTCTCGTTCTTGGGGGCGACGATGTTGCCACTGGCGTTCCCATGGCTACCCCTAGCATTTCATTCTTCAGGGGCATTTTCGGCGTCACGGTCCTCCTCCCGGTCTGTGTCACTGTCAACTTGATTGACGTTGTTACGACAACTGGATTCATTCTGGCAGTTCGTCAGTACTTGAACTTGTTGGTCATGCATTTCTCTCATCTGCTGCATGGCCATCTCTATTTCGAACTTAAAGTTTTCCTTCTATTTGGCCATCGCTTCTTCGAGCATTTTGGCTAGCTGCTCGGCACTGATCATGAGCACTTCACGGGGCTATCCCTCACTAAAAACTGTGTTATCAGAAGTCAGGGTAGAGCCAGCATCCGACACTTCATCATCTGATGGCAACCCCTTCAGGATCTTGTCGTAATTGGATTGCTAAAAAGTCCCGCTCTGCAACCGAGTTATTCGGTCAGATGGTCAGGGACTAGGATGAGTTAACGTCCCTCTGCCCGTCATATTATTGGTGACTCTCAGCAGTTCATCGCTTTGAGGCACTGATCTTCTCCTGCGGAAGCGTCTTGACCTGGGCTTCGGCATTTTGGCACCAAGTCTGTCGAAGACCGGCACCCTCTCTAGAGTTACTTTGGTGTAGTTGCACTCCGATAGCACTGCCGTGATCAACTTTAAACAGAGGCACTATGCTGGCTTCTCGGGGGAACTCTTCTTTCGAGATTTACTCGTACCCCCAGCACGATAATATAACTCATCTGCATGAATGCCGGAGCAACCCATCGTGTGTTGGCACGATTTCTCGGTATAACGTTATCGTCATCAGACAAAAACGTCTCCTTTTGAGGATGGATTGCCTTATCAAAGTTGCCAAACGTGACTCATCTTGACGTTCACTTGTGGGGGTGAGAAGTCTCGACAGACTCTTGGACTTCGATTCTCAGTCAGGTGTGTAAAGCCGTAGGGGTCTTCTGGTCCTTGTTGAGGTGGGTGCGACCTCCTATATTAGGAGTGACCCGTGGCTTCCTCAACGGACCCAAGCGTCCTCTGATCGAAATTTTGGTTCGACCATCTTGCAACAGGCCGAGGCGCTCCACGATTGTCAGCATGCTAGTTGAAGCAGGAACCATCTTAGCTGAAAGTTTAGATGTGGACGCCAAAGGTGGCCTCGACACTAGGGGAACTCAAGCTGGGGCATCCTCAGACTTTGCCTCAATGCTGTGGAGGCTTGGGCTAGGGCACTAGATTTTAGCCTCCAGACTTGGCGGATTCTCGGTAGCTTCACGGCCACCTCTTCCTTCTTCAATATGTGGGCTCCTTGCACCAAAACTAGTTCATGCACAAGGAGTGTGCGATAGTTTCGGATGCGCTCTTCCAGTGTTGAACGGTTCCGCTTGACACGGATCCACTCATTTGTCGACGGCTCGGATGGGCCATCAATCACTTGAAGCTGAAGCCTCTGCTTTAATCTGGATCTTAGATCCGCCTCATAGCAGATCCCATTCGTTGATTGTAGCGCCTTAGCGAATCGACGCGCCAAGCTTTGGCACCGTCGCTGCCGGGCTCTCCTTGAGAGTGTGAACGCACCTTCTGCGGTCATCTCCAGTGCTGAGGGAACGGAGGCTACGGGCACCGGGGGAAAATACCACTACCTACAACTTTGGTGGCAGCGGGGCTAAAATCTTCTTCCTGGGACCCAACATCTGAGGTCTAACGGATCTTCCTTACAGCGGAGATCTTCTTGGACTTACAGGGAGTGGCAGATCTAGATGAGGAGGAGAGATACTCCTCAAACTTCTCCTGGTCAAACTTGTATTTGACCTCTTCCTCGATCGAGATCTGGATCTGCGGTTGCGACACGACGATCTCAGATCTGAGATCGTTGGCTCCCACTGTGGTCGCCAACTTGTTTGCAGAGAAAGTTGTTCTGATTTCCATTGAATAAATTTGTTACAGCTTATTTGTTTTTACAACGAGATTCAGAAAAAAGATCATCTTTTTATAAGGCTAACAACGAAAATCAAGAAGATTACAACTTTTCACCCTTTGTTTGAACAAACACGGGATCCGTTCATCAGATCCTCGATTGCGTGGGTTCTTGGCCTATGCCAGGGACTCTGTTCCATCCGTGAACCACCACGTGATTAGATCCAGATGCAAGATCTATAGATCTGCGGGGATTATTTCATGAAGGAAATAATCATTGATGGGGATTAACTCATGAAGGAGATAAACACGAGAGTGGGTGAAATCAACCAAGCGAAGTCACGCATGAGCCTTGAGATTAAGACGAAGCCTAATCTTGAGGGTGGATCTTGTAGATCTGACCTAGATCCACATGAATTCTTCTCCTTGAGGTGCCGATCTGAGTCGAGAAGTCTAGATCTCGTATGCAAAGAATCTCGATCTATGAAAAAAATCTCTAACCTGTGCAAAAGCTCCAGCCAAATGAAAAAATCCCAGCTCATCAAGAAAATTGCCAGCCGGTGCAAATGAGACCCCCCCCTCTCTATTTACAGGAGAGGGGGTGTCGGTTAGGGCTTGTGGCTCGGCCAAGGCCGAGCTACCTCGTCCTTGGCCGAGCCAGTCTCGGCCAAGGCCGAGTCACCTCGGCCTTGGTCAAGGTGTCTCGGCCAAGGCCAAGCTGCCTCAGCCTTGACCGAGTTGTTTCGGCTTTGACCTTCCTCATAGCCCTATTCCAGCAATTTTTTTAGCCTGATTTATCTAGTCGCCTCGATTCCCGAGTCTGGTTGATTGTCTTGTCAATTCCAGAGTTTGATTGACTTAGTTCCGTCGATGTTTGAGTCTGGTTGATTTCGTCTAGTCGACGTTTGAGTCTGGTTGATTCCATCTCATCGAAACTCACTGATCTGAAGCTTCGCCGTTGTATTTATTCCATGATTCATTGCTTCACTGGTTTGCACGCCTCGCCGACTCACTTCATGCGTTCGCCGACTCGCTTTTATGCGCTTGTGGTGTTGTTGTGCTATCAGCGGTTCGTTGTCGCATCGTCGGATGGGTTGTCGATTGGCAATCTATTGTCACGAGTCATGTTCGGACACTTATACGCAATTTTCAATGCCTACAGGGGTCATCCCATATTCTTTGGTATATGGATGTGAAGCCGTCCTACCATTAGAGATACAAATCTCATCCCTTCGTATCACACTTGCGACGGGAATGATGGATGATGAGCAACATCAGAAGCATCTTGAAGAGCTTGAGATGTTGGATGGAAAATGCTTGGAAGCTCAACAACAAATTGAATTATTCCAGGTCAGAATTTCCAAAGTGTAGGACCTGATTTGATCATATTAAAACACTAGAGGGGGGTGAGTAGTGTTCTTTTAAAATTATGTAAAGTAGATTATAATTTGCATGAAAGATATCAACAAATATAGAAAACCACAATCACAAACACAAGGATTTTATACTGGTTCCACCTCCCTGGTGTACATCCAGTCCCCAAGAAAATCCCTTTTGAGAGTTCCACTATGATTTTGAAAACACTTACAAAATCAAAAGCAAACCTGACCAATTTGTAAGCCCATGCACATTGCAACAATCTCTAACCAGAGATCAACAACTCTCACACCCGAGAGTTCCTTTTTGAACAAGAAGTACAATTCCCATAAGCCTTGAAGTATTGGTGATTTGCAGTAGTGGTTTAGGAACTTTTTAATCTCTGAATATTGCCTAACTCTTTATATGTATGTATGAGGATCAATGACAATATCAGAGAAATCGTTTCTGAATATTTAGACTGAAAATCTGAGAATTTTGCACAAAAGATCAATCTTATATGTATGAATAGTTCTGTGAATATTCTGAACGTAACACTTATTTATAGCCCTTGAAAAACTTGAATTTTAAACCTTAGAAACGTTTAAAAACGGCTATAAACTGTTAAGTATTCAAATTCTGAAACTATCAGAAAACAGTTTCTATAGTCGACTACTATTCATATTACCGACTACTCTGTGATTGAACAGACTCTGTATAGTCAATTTTATAGCTTAGTAGTCGACTACAATAGTCATTAGTCGACTAATCTGAAACGCCAGAAAGTGTGAAATTCAGTTTTAAAGCTAAGCAGTTGACTATAACATCTATTAGTCGACTATTCTATAATTTTATAGTTTCTAGAAATCAGTTCAAGTATTTATTAGTCGACTACTATAACTACTAGTCGAATACACTGTAAAATGACCGAAATTGAATATTCTGTTAGTCTTAATTAGTCCACTACAAAGGTCATTAGTCGACTATAATGTGAAAAGATAGAAACTCATATTTTGATCAAATAAGATGGATAGTCGTCTACTATTTCTATTGATCGACTGCTAAGGTCTGAAAATGATATAACTTAAATATTTTGATAGTCATTTTTAACTTTAAACTATAATGGTTAACATAGGGGATTTCTTTTGTTAACCACACACTAAGCATGTGTTAGTGTGTTCTAAGTGCTTATGTGTGTGTATGTGAGTGATCAAGGCTTGTACAAAAGAATCTAAGTAAAGAGAAAATAAATTTACATTGCGACGTTATATGAACATCTTCTTCTTTACTTCTTTTGCCTTGAACTCATCCAGCACTTGTTCACATATCTTGATCATAATTTGATGTTTAAATCTGCATTGATATGTTAGTGCACAATAATACACATTGTGAATAAATTGTTATCATCAAAACAATATCTTGGGGACATGATATCCAACACTCTATTTGTTTTCGCTTGATTATTCTTGTGATGATGTTGTTGTTGTGATGAGATATATACTTTTCATGTATATTTGTATTGTGAGTGGTTGTGAATGTATATTTCAAAATGAGTTACATGATATTTATGGAATGTTTTATTTTTGGTTCTATAAATATTTTGCCCGCCAGGTTATTTCTAGGAGCAGGGTGTGACATACACAGAGGTTACAAAGAAGCAAATTAGCTCCGTAATGTCCCAAGAGTGCTCCAAAAATGTTAGACACATGAATCTTGTTGTTTGTAGCAAGAGGAGGCTTAGCCTACACCAAAACTCTTGCTTGACTAGCGTGTCAGCTTTTTTTCTATCTTGACATTTTGCTCTTGCATTGCCTTAAGCTCATCTGTTCTTAGATTGTTATGTTTCTCTTTTGGTGATGAGAGGGGTACTATGCTTCCAATTGCTCTTGCTACCTTCAAATTGGTTGAAAGAAAAGATTTAGCATATAGTTTTTTATTTATCACAGCTACTATTAATATCAAAGTATAACCCTTAATCCTCATGACAATTTCAAATATTTTCGAACGCACATTTCTAGAAAGTACTTAAAAATTAGATCTAGATCCTTTTCATTGCTAAAAAATAGTGGAGGGACCACTATATCATCACAATCATTGCTTCTCTAGTGGATGATTATGATTTAGTGCAAACAAGAAATTAGAGCAATTCATTGGGGGGAAGGGTTGTGCAGTATTAGATTTAGAATAAATCACAATTACTCATTAGACCCTCCACTATTTTTTGGCAATGAAAAGGATCTGAATCTAATTTTAAAGTACCTTTTAGGAATATGCGTTCGAAAAGATTTGAAATTGTCATGAGGATTAAGCATTATATTCTGACGTTAATAATAGTTGTGATAAATAAATAAAAACTAAATGCTAAATCATAAGGGTGTGTTGTTTCCTATTACCATATATTTACACCAAGGGTAGCCTTAAGTCCTTATCTTTTTTACATTAGTTATTGACCAACATACTAGGCGCATTCAGAATGAAATCCCTTGGTATATGTTATTTGCGAATGATATAGTACTAGTTAGTGAAACTAGAGGAGGTATAATTTCTAAAATAGATTGGTGGAGATAAGCTCTTAACTCTAAATGTTTTAGAGTTAGGAGAACAAAAACATAATATATAGAGTGAATTTTTAGTAAAACTAAAAAAAAGAGCCTATAGTACATATTGAAGGTCAAGAAATATCTAAAAGTAATTATTTTCACTATTTAGGATCAATCATTCAGCATGATGGTGAGATTGAGAATGATGTTGTCCGTCAAATCAAATCAGGATGGTTGAAATAGAGGAGTGCTTCAGGAGTCTTATATGATCGTAGAATACCAATAAAACTTGAGAAAAAATTCTATAGGATGGTTATAAGACCAATAATGCTTTATGGGTTAGAGTGTTGGGCAATTAAAAAAATAATATGTGCAAAAAATGAGTGTAGTAGAAATGAGAATATTGTGATGGTCTTGTGGATATACACTAAAAGATACGATAATAAATAAGTGCATCTGTAGTAAATTAGAGGTTGCTCCTATTAAAGATAAAATTAGAGAATAAACTAAGATGGTTTGGTCACTTACAACAGTAGGGGAGAGCATACGGTCGGTTCGGTTAGATTCATCTATTTTCTCTTACACCAAACCCAAACCAAAATAGAAATAGAACCGAACCGGATCGAACCGAATTAGTTCAGTGCGGTTCGGTTCAGTCTGGTCAGTTTTTTTTATTAGGGCCTTCATCATTGAGAAACAAAATCTGGGATGGTGACTGCAACCAACAAAGCATAGTTTTTGTGCCATGGCTGTAGATACCAAAGAGAAGAAGCGCTAAAGAGAAGGAAATTCTGAGATTTTTATTTGTGATTGTAATGGACTTTATTCGTTTAGTGATTTTGGAGAAGGATACTAGTAAAAAACAGACTATTGGCGACGAGGTAATCCGTCGCCAATAGTCAATATTCCATCGCTAATATATATTAGCGACAGTATAGTGCCCGTCGCCAATACTTCTGTGGCCAATATGTATCGACGACGGGGAATTTCATCGCCAATACATATTGGCGACGCACAATTATTGGCGATGGATAGCATTGGTGACAGACGACGTCCGTCGCCAATGACATTGGCGACGGACAACATCCGTCGCCGATGATATTGACGACGGACAACATCCGTCGCTGATGATATTGACGACGGACAACATCCGTCGCCAATGTAATTGGTGACGGAAAGCACCCATCTCCAATGCCATTGGCGACGGATGACGCCTGTCGCCAATGGCATTGGCGACGCATTGTCATTGGCGACGGGCGGTTCCCGTCGCCAATGTATATGCATTGGCGACGGGGTTTCCCGTCGTTAATGTATATTGGCGACGGATTACCCCATCGCCAATGTACATAATTTTTTTTAAAAAATTGATGCATTTAGTGCCCCCCAATAGGGAATGCACCTATTCATGATCATACACAATATCCAATCCAATCCATACACAATATATTCACCAATATATCCATACACATCCAACTCTCACGTTCATCTATTAATCTAAACCAATCTCACATTCATCCATTAATCTAAACCAATCCAAATCAACTCAAAGACAATACATGTCCATC
>JBAKGM010042266.1:0-17909 GCA_037177215.1 Asparagus racemosus
TGGTTTGATAGTCTATACTTAATAAATCTAAAGTAGAATGTGATAAAAAGAGAATGATTTATATTTTATAAGTGAGATTAGCTAGTGGATTCAATTCTAGATTCCTCATATCTTTAATTGAATCCTACATCTTTTCTTTCTTGATTTTTCCTCTTTATTCTTAATTTTCATTTATTTGTTTTATTTTCCTTCATCTTATTCAGCATTCTCTCTCCTCTCTAAATCTTGTTTTGCTTTTATTTGCACATATTCACAATCATTCTCATATCTCTCCACAACACATCACCTTTCTTTTATCACACTCCTAATTGTCACACACACACAACATAAGAACTGATTTTGATAAATTCTTACATTACCTTCCTCGTGGGATTGATAACTTTTTATACTATAACTTGTTAGTTGTATACTTGTAAATTTAGGTACACTCATATTTTACCCAACAGCCTCTGCTAATCCGTTTGCAGAGAGATTATAAGCCTTCAACGAGACGTCTTGGATCTTAAACTTCTCGCAAAACCTGATGAAGGCATTGCTGACGAATTGAGGACCGTTGTCATGTGCGATCCATCTTGACACACCGTGTCGATAGATAACGTGATGCTTGATGAACCTGATTACACTATTCATCTTCACTTCTTTCAGTGGAATTGCTTTAGCACACTTGGAGAAGTAGTTGGTAATCGCGAGGATGAACCGATCACCTTTAACTGACAGGGAAAAATAGGACCCACAATATCCATCCCCCACGTCTCGAATGGCCAGGATGTAGCCGAAGGATGCAAATGCTCCGGGGGTTGACGCAGTTAATTCGCGTTAATTTGACATGCGTGACACTTTCGAGCGTACTCGATTGCATCATTAATCATAGTTGGCCAGAAGTATCCCATTCTTCTGATATGATCATACAGCCTGAAACTAGGTTGGTGCACGCCACACTCTCCTCCGTGTGCTTTCTCAGGGACTTCTTCCACTTCTTTGTTCGAAAGGCACCGGAGTAGCGAGCCATCGTACCCGTGACAATATAACGTCTGGGTCTCTGCATCATAAAAGAACCTCGGCGCTCTTCGTCAGATCTATTCCCTCCCTTTTATGTCTTCTTGTAAAATACCATATAGGACGTAGTTGATTATAAGGAAACACCAATCCCGGGGCTCCAGTTCAACTAGGGTTGTTTGCACCTCTTTGATGGCCATCCCCTTGTCGTCTTCCTCCTCATCATATATCGGCACAAACAGTTGGTGTGTTCTCATAGTGACTAACTGTTCAGTCTAGGAGGTTGCTCTAACGATACTGCCAACACTACTAACGCATCTGCATATGTGTTCTGGAGGTGCGGAATATACTCGATGAAAAATTCTTTAAATGAGTTTGTCATCTCAACAGCCGCCTGGTGATACAGAATCAAATCTGGATTCCTGACTTCGTAGTCACCACGGATCTGTCTGACTATAAGTTGGGAATCCCCAAAGGCTTCGAGATATTCAACCCCCAGTTCTTTGGCGAAGCTGAGCCCAATAAGTAACGCGTTGTATTCGGCCACATTATTGGAGCATGGCTCGGTTAGCGAGTAAGCCCGAGGCATCACATCCTTCTCCAGGGAAACTAAGACAACTCCAACTCCAGAAAAAATCTTAGAATATCTAGGGGTACTTTCCATATTAGTTGCTTGAGAAGCTCCGTCAAAGTACAATCGCCATATTAATTAATGCGACATAGTGTTGACTTCGTGGGTTTCATCTGACAAGTTGTCATATAATTCAGTTGCATCCATCATTGGGTTAGTTGCTAAGAGATTACAAATTGCCTGTCCCTTGACCGATTACTGTTGCTTGAAGTGTAGGTCGTATTGAGACAAGAGCAAGGCCCATTTTACTAAACGCGAACTCATGGAGGCTGGTTGCATCATGAATATCCAGACTGGACTTACGTTGGAGATAACATAAATCGTCTGTCCAACTAGGTAGTGCCGCATCTTCTGAATCACGAACACCAGCGCAAGGCACTGCTTCTCGATCATTAGATAGCAGGATTCAGCACCAGCTAAAGTCTGGCTCAGGTAATACACTGCCTGTTCGTGACCGCTATCATCGTCTTGGGCGAGTAAAGCGCTTAACAAATGGTTCGTCGCCTTGGTGTAAATCAAGAACGGTTTACCCGACTGCGGTGCAACGAGGACAGGAGGCTTCACCAGATATGCTTTGATATCCTCGAATGCCTTCTAACAGGTGTCGTCCTAGACGAATGACATGCCTTTCTTGGCTAGCTTGGAGAATAGCTGGCATTTTCCAGAGAAGTTTGATATGAATCGCCAGATGTTGGCTAATCGCCCTGTAACCCTCTGAGTTCTCTCAGATTCTTCAGAGGTTGCAGTTCTTGTATCGCCTTCACTTTATCTGGGTCAACATGAATACCCTTATTGGTGACGATGAACCTGAGGAATTTGCCACTGGACATTCCAAGGAAAGGCTTGGTAGCGTTCATCTTTAACTAATGAGTTCACATGAGGTCGAACACTGTCCTCAAGTCCTTGATGTGGTCATTCTTGTTGCAGCTCTTCGTGACTAAGTCATCGATGTAGCACTCGACCGTTTTCCCAAGATGTTCTTGGAAAATCTGTGTCATCGCTCACTGGTACGTGGCGCCTGCATTCTTCAAGCCGAACGACATGACTGTATAACAGAAGATACTGAGGGAAGTTCTGAATGCCGTGTGTTTTGCATCATCCGGGTGCATCTTGATTTGATTATAACCTAAAAAGCCATCCATGAAGGACATTCTCTTGAATCCACATGTATTGTTAATGATGACATCGGTGATTGAAAGGGGAAAGTCGTCTTTTGGGCATGCGGCATTTAGGTCTCTATAATCGATGCAGATTCCGATCGTCCCATTCTTCTTCAAGACTGGAATAATATTTGCCACCCAATCTTAATGCTGTACTTCCGTGATAAAACCAGACTCTATAAGTCTTTTCACTTCTGCTATGATTGCTTCCATGATCTGCGGACGAAACTGTCTCTACTGTTGCTTGACGGGTTTGGCATCGATCCTGACGTTGAGACGGTGCGTCGCCACATTGGGGTCGAGTCCTTGCATATCCTTGTAGTTCCGGGCGAAAACATAGATATATTCCCTGACGAGAGCAATCAACTCCTCTTTCTCCTCTGGGGGAAGCCTGTTACTAATGAATATGGGCTTAGGGTATGTTTCATCGCCCATGTTGACCTGGACCACTTCATCATTGGTGGGGAGTTCTCTTTGCTCGAACCGGTCTCCATATTGCATATTGAGGTGATGAATCCACGAGTCTTTCCATGTTGGTATCTCCTCATCGTCCTCCATCGTGGTGGGATCAGCTGTAGTCATATTTGACATCAGGCCCTTGAACGCTTCACCGATGCTGATGTCAGAATCCCAGTTGGATGAATCAGATGAGTGTCCATCTCCTGAATTGGATAATTGGTTATCGATCAACCAACAGCATTCGTCTTCTGAAGAGGATATATAGCCCAATCCTCTCCTAAATGCGTAGTGATTATCGAGTCTCCTAACTTAGGACCTGGTTGATGCGCACCACAAGTCCCATCATGCGCTTCTTTGAGGGCTTCTTCTACTTCCTTGGTTGAAAGGTATCGCAGTGGTAAACCATCATATGTGCGACGATAGAGTGTTTGAGTCGCGGCGTTATAATTAAATTTCGGTGCCCTTCTTCGGACTGATTCCATTTCTCTTACGTCTTCTGGTAAAATACCGTATAAGACATAATCTATAATGGGAAAACGCCAATCTCGAAGTTAGAGCTTGGTTAAAGTGGCATGCACTTCTTTGACGTTCAAAGCGCATTCTGGTATAAAGAGTTGATGTGTCCTCACAGTAATCAACTATTCTGTTTTCAGGGGTTGCGCTAACAAAACAGCTAATGCTGCTAGTGCATCTGCATAGGCATTCTGGAGACGTGGTATATATTCGATGAAGAAACTCTCAAATGATTCCACCATCTCTATTGCTACCTCATAATATGTGATTAGGTCCGGATTCCTAACTTCGTAGTACCCTCGGATCTGATTGATTATGAGTTAGGAATCCCCAAAGGCTTCGAGATATTCGACCCCCAGTACTGTGAGTTATTCGGGACCTCTTCAATGAGCCTAAACATTTGTTGATTGGAACTTTACCTCGATCATCGTGCAACGGGCTGTGGCGCTCTATGACTATTGGCTTGCTTCAGAATGTGCCTGCAGGATCACCCGAAGCGAGAACAAGCTTAGCCGAAGGTCTGGACGTGGCCACCGGCAGTGGCCTCGATTCTGGGGTGACCTTATTCAGATCACTCCGTAGTGGCTCAATTGGGAAGCCAGTCTTTGGCCTCGGCACCGGGGTGACCTTATTCAGATCACTCCGTAGTGGCTCAGTTAGCGCGCCAGACTTTAGCCTCGGCGCCGGGGTGACCTTATTCAGATCACTCTGCAGTGAGTCAGTTGGGGCACCAGACTTTGGCCTCCAGACTCGGCGCATCTTTGGTGGCTTCCTAGCCACCTCCTTCTCTTTTAGCATTTGGGCCTCCTAGACTAGGGCCCATGCACGTGCAAGGAGTGCGCGGCTCTTTCAGATGCATTCCTCAAGCGTTGAGCGATTCCGTCTGATGCGGACCCACTCACTTGTTCGCGGCTTGGAGGAGCTACCCACCATCTGAGGTTGAAGCCTCTGACTTGTTCTGGATCTTAGATCTGCTTGATAGCGGATCCCATCCACTGACTGTAGGGCCTTAGCAAATCGATGCGCCAAGCTTTGGCGCTGTTGTAGGGTCGAAAAAGTTTTGTTTTGATTGACTTTGAATAAATTATAATCAAGCTCTCTCGATTAAAGAGGAAGAGAAGGTTGATTTGACTTCTCTTTTGTTATGTGGGTTCTTGGTAGCGAAAGGATGCTTCTCTCGATGCTCACACCGAGATTGCTTCCCGTTGACGATCAGAACAAGGTTGCTGGTTGTTGATGCTCGATCACACAGTCAACTAATCTCGATGAGAGGTTAAATGGAGTCCGCCTTCTCTTCTAATATCCGATGACTTTCACTATAGTTGAAGGGTTCGCCCACGAAAATGGGTACCTGTGGAAGGGTTGGAGTTGGGATCTCCGGTGGTCCCTCCGACGATCTAGTCAGTACAATATTTGGAGGAAAAATCTGAGGAATTCACTGAGGGTTTTTGCAATGAAAAAGGCTTACCTGAATTACTATTGTTGATGACTTTTATATCTAGGGTTCGGGGGCGCTTTCGTCTTTTAGCCTTGATGAGGGCTGTTTGTTGAATCAGCCCTTTCCTCCACGTGTCAAGAGATGATCAGGGTAGTTTCTGTGTATGCTGGCTGCTGCAATGCACCTTTGTCATGGCAGCATGTTTGATAAGTGTCCAATTGTGGGGGGCTTGAAGTCCATGTTGTCTACTCGCCATTAATGGGATGGGATTGGTGATGCTTGCAGCAGCATGGGTCCGAGGTGCCTTAAATATCGTGAGGGATGGAGGAGTAAAGGGGGGGGAGTCAGTGCATTAAATGCGATTGTGATGGGTTTTGTCAATTATAGACTCTATACAGCCTTCGGTTATGATAGGGACCATGAACGACGAGAAGACGGGCCACAGCTGAGTGGCTGACCAGGACCGCTTCTCGAGTTGCTCATGAAGATAGGCGGCCGAGGAGGCCGCTCTGAGTTGCCTCTCGGGGGCGTGCGTGAGAGTTGGTGGTATGTCGGGTGCCCGAGGTCTTTTAAAGGGGGTGGGAGTCATCGGGCGACTTCCATGTGAATGGCCGGCTGGTTGGATGACTATCATCGTCTTTCGCGTTGTCCTAGAATTTTGAGGTCGGGAGTAGGCGACCAGGATTGCCTTTCGGACTGTTTTTAGGAGTGAAGTGACGAGGGGAGACAGTTGATCGGATGCACAGGGTCGCCTCGCCACTGAGCAGCATCGGACGACTTTGTGGCGACGTATTGAGGGGTTGGACGACCTCTAAGGCTTGTCGCGTCGTCTGAACATCTCTAGGGCGAACGGTGGGTCGGTCGGGTTACCCTCATCGTTCCTTGTGCCGCCCCGCGCATCGTGGGAGCGACGGTGATCATGGGTCTCCTCATGGGGTTGAGTATGGGAATTCGTGTCGTCCAGGGATGACGAGTGAATGGGCTTATTCACAGTAATGTTCTGCCTTTCCGTTTTAATCACTCCTTAGTGGTTATGACCATAACAGCTGGCCCCTTTCGCTTGGAGTTGGTTGGAAACGACTCCAAGTGAAACATTTAAAGTCGCTGGTGTAGGAGCGAGCTAGGGAGAGGGAGACTAGAACATTCTTGTGATGGGACGCGGCTGATGTCAGCTGGCAGTTTACAGGCCTTTGGCGCTTCGCCTCCTGGGCCTGGTAATGGGCCTTATGGAAAGCGGGTATCAAGGGGCTCTTTACCTTTTGAGGAGGTGCTTCGGGATTTGAGTTTCAATCTCGACCGCCGATCTTGAGCCCACGTGGGGCAAATTGGGTTTCTGCGCCAATATAATACAGTGTGACGGCGGAGTGTTCTGCACTTCATCATCCTGAATAGAGGGTTTTAGCTGGTGCGCAGGGGGTGAGTAGGGGATTTTTCGATGGAGTTCAATCGCCGAAGCCAGCTTGATGAGTTCCGGTCGAAGGTGATGAAGGCTCAGATGCGCTTTCTCTACTCGAAATTTGACATCCCGAGGGGGTATAAGTTGGAAGCTCAGGCAGAATTGTCGCCGGTGTACTGCCATGAGGATGGGTGGGTCCCTCTCTACATAAAACACCTAGAGTGTGGGCTTCGATTGCCGCTGCACCCATTCCTCCGGAGGGTATTCATGGAGTTGGGGGTGTCCCCCAGCCAGATGCAGCCAAATTCGATTGCCATTCTGGTCGGCTTTGTCGTCATCTGCGGGTGGTTGGGGATACAGCCCAAGATGAACGTGCTGAGCCATTTGGTTAACCTGATTGTTCCCAAGTCGACGTATTATCATCTGTAAATGTCGGGGGCCTTCAAGATCATCCTCAGACTTCCCAAGTCGAACAAGGGCTAGAAAGATAAGTTTATTTGGGTTGCTGGGGACGACTCTGACCTGGGTTGCTCGACGTGGCCAGAGATCGGGAGAGGAGCTTTGGAGCTGAGACCCTTGTCGGACCAGGAGTGTCAGGAGTTGGACATGATCGTCCATTACGCAGGGCCGTGCGAGATGCATGCCTTGCTCAATAACTCAATTTTACGCTTCCACGGGATCTCGTCGGTCCCTGTAGGTCGTCTGGGTGAGGTCAGAGCCCATAACATAACATTTGGCGGGAGGCTAGGTCAACCTGTAGCTGCTAGTCCATCGCCTATTGAGCCTTTGGGGGCCCCAGAGGGGGAGATGGCTCGACCCATCAAACACTGGCGTGAAGAGCCGACACGAGGGGAGATCGTGCCCCAGGTGGTAAAGAAGAGGTCATCGTTGGCCGCGAGAGGCCGTCTCAACGTGCCACGCTGCGAGGTGTTGTAGGCTTGGGTAGAGGTCATTCAAAGAAAACCTCCCATGGTCCACGGGGGCCGAGAGATTGGTGGAGGATGAGGCTCCTCTCAAGGAGGTCAGCCCGCGTGGCGTGTGGTGAGAGACCGACAGTCCACCAGTCGAGGCCTTGCACGAGGTCAGCCAAGAGGGGGCCGATGTCTCAGTTCCGTGGTCCACGACTTCAAGCGCATCGGGTCATTCCGCCACTGGGGGAGTCCCCCAGGGCTTGTTGAGTGATGAGGGGGGCGGTTCCCAAGCCTCGACGCCTCGTAGGCAAGGCAAGGAGCCAGCCCGCGACCAAGAGGGGGCGGCTGCCCCAGGACGGTGGCCTTCGGTATATCGCGTTGACAGCAATGATGGGGACTAGATTCAGTCACGTGATATGTTGGTGGGGATGCTCCTTCCTACTGACCAGGAGGAGGAGTTTTATGAGGAGCATTGATATAAGTCGGGCATGTCTCTAGACGCCCGCTCGTCCATGCTTCGATCGGGCTATGCTCAAGCCTGGGCAACAGAGCAGTTTAATTTGCCTAAGGATAGGGAGATGCTGAAGGAGATCCCCGACCTAGGTCTCCATGTCGTCTTGCGGAGTTATTTGACCCGAGGGTGCTTGGTAGAGAGGGAATTATGCAGCCGACTAGTGCGGGGTCATCGTGCCTATGAGGAGCTTTGAAAGAAGAGCGCGGCTTCAGGAGCCGGGGATGATGCGGAGTTTGATCAAGTTGTGAGGGAGCTCTTAGTTAAACAGGCCAAGCTCGACGACTGGCATCGTGAGGCACAAGCCAAGGACCAGGTAATTGCGGAGCTTAAGGCATTGAGCGATCAGAAGTTAGTCGAGATAGAGGAGCTCCGACGGCGACTCCAAGTAGGAAGGGAGCGACCCGAGCCGATCAATGAGGTGCTTAGAGAGTAGGATATGGCGATGGCACAGGTTATGCTCGAAAAGCAGATCGCCCAGCACGCTAAGGCCCAATGGGAAGAAGCGTTGATCGAGGCTGAGCTCCTCAGGGGGGAGTGTGCTCGATTGAGGGAATTGCTGAGCGTGGCTGAGGAGAAGGTCAGCTCGCTGGAGTCGAGCGACCACGAGTCAGCCATACTGGAGCGGGGATGACCTGCGATTGTAGAAGAATTCCGCAACAGCCTCTTGGGGAAGGCTGAGGTCGCCCTGGCTTGCAAGGCGGGCTGCGACTTTGTAATCAGGCAGCTCCCGACTGAGTTCCAGGATATCCTAGGTCAGCCCTAGTATCACCGTGCATAGCCGATCGGATAGGGATTCTCTCCAAGTGCGAGGAGGCGGGAGCTGGCCTCGACTTAGGAAGGGGCGAGAACGAGGGAGAGGGGGAGTCGTCGGACGACGAGTCTTCAAGTGGGGCCGACGTCGATTGAGCGATCTTAGGTCTTGGTTTTTTCTTCGCCTTTGTATAGATGATAGGTGAACCTGAATATTTGTAACCCTCCAAATTAGTGGCGTAAATAAAAAGAGTTCTTTTGGCTTTTTTTCTCTCTCATTTGCTATGTCTTTCGAGTCGATTGCTGTGGTTTTACCTTAGTGGACCGAGCGACCTACCTCGATCAGAGGGGACCACCATCGGTGCCGTTTGAATTATTCATGCTCGTGGTTCTTGTTAATTTGGGGGGTGGTCGACCAGGGTTGGTCGGCCTAGATTTCCTCGTTTTGGCTGACTTTCACTGATTGGGCTGGCTCACTTTTTGACGAAAAGAGAGTGGCTGGCGTCACTATAGGTGATGGGTCGTGACGTCAGCGGTACCTTAGCCGCCACAGGCGCTTCGAATTTCGAGCGAAAAGATGCGTGCCTTTAAGGCGGCGAGGTTTTTGATATTTATCAGGCGGTTTGGGTCTGGGGCCCATCTTAGCCGTTGGTTCTGAAGTTGAAGCATCCTACGAGGACGGACACGTGGCCCACTCAAGCCCCATTATATAAAACCCCGCTATTTGGGGGAATTTCTTTCCCACATTCTAAAAACTTGCCTATTCTCCTTGCTAAAGCTTTTCGAAACTTTATCAATGGCTCCTCCCACATCTGCTTCCGCTGACCGGATTGCCAAGCTCAGGACTTGGGAGTCGACAACTGAGGAGAGAGACTTGGAGGGGATTAACGAGAAGTACGACCTCCCCGTCGAATTCTCTGTTTCGCTGCCGGAGAAGGGCAGCTTCGTATTAGATCACGGCGACGACAAGTTGCCGATGTACAAGGCCCATTTGGATAGCGGGCTGCGTCTACCACTCCCTCCTTTCGTGAGGAGGCTTTGCGAGCACTTGGGGGTGTCCCCCATGCAGTTCGCCCCGAACGCCATTGCCACTATCATGGCGTTCTTGGTGATTTGTCACCGGGTGGGGGTGACCCCGACGCTCCAACTCTTTAGTAACCTGGTGACAGTGAGGTCGTCCAAGAAGGACACCCACTTTTTCTTTGCATACGTGGGGGGTCGATTCGTTGACATCCCCAACTCCAGCAAAGATTAGAAGAACAAGTTCTTCTGGGTCTTCGGTATCGACCCCATCCTAGCTTGACATTCTTGGCCGGAGATTGATAAGGATAGCCTGAAGAACCTACCCCTCTCCGCCAACGAGAAGCTCGACCTGAAGAGGTTTCGGGACTACGCAGGGTCCAGGAGGGGCCGCAATCTATTTTGACAACTCATTGCTACGAATGGCGGGGTTATCGTTCATTCGTCCAACCAAAGAGGACGAGAAGAGGGAGAGGGAGCTGCTTGAGGAGGTGGCGCCCCCGGCCGGCAACCTCAAGAGTGGGGGTTCTAGCTTAGCCAAAGCCGCGAAGGTGTAGCACCCAAAGAAGAGACCCAGGGTCTTCGGGCTGTCAGCGGCCGAAGAGCAACAGCTGGCGGCCACCCTTGATGACGCGACGGCCAAGCTGCGGGGGAAGACCCCAGCCACTTTGGCTGAGAAGCCAAAGAAGAAAGTGAAGAAGGGCAAGATGAGTTCACCAACACCCGAAGTGGCGACCGAGGAACTGACAGTCGTTGAGAGGACGGCCTCGGTTTAGAGGTCATCTCCAGATCGAGCGCAGACCGCTCCTGAAATAGCGCCCACGACGCTGGGCGAGGTCGTCGATGTGGAGTCGTCTCCAAGCGCGGGTGAAGCTCCCGCGTCGGTCGGCCAGGGAGTAGCCCCGACTGAGATGGAAGGCCTCGAGGGCTAAGCTACAGGGGTCGCTCCCGCCGAGACGGGCAGGAGGGCAGGAAAAGAGCCAGTGGTTCCTAGCGGCTCATCTTTGAGGTCGCCCCTCTTGGGTCGACTTGAGAGCTTAGGGATCCACCTCCCCTTCTGTCATAAGATTGGGGAGACTGGCTTTTCTCACTGGAGGGAAGTCCGGGCCATGCTCATCGGTCAGCTAGAGAAGGGGTACTCAATAGGTGAGGAACCTCTTCCGACGGACAGATTCTCGCCCGACCACTTCCTGCACAAGGAGGATTCTGTGGTCTCGTCGGGATGGGCGCAGATCATCGCCACCGGACAATTCGCCCTGCCGAAGGACAGTGAGTTTATGGAGGACATACCCACAGCTGGTCTGAGGTTGGCCCTCCTAAGTTACCAGACTCATGGGTTTTTGTTGGCGGAGGAGCTATTTGGTTGTCTAGAGGACTTGGTGGGTGTCGCCGACAACTTGTCATCCAGGCTCGTCGAGGAGCAAGCGGGCCGGGCCGAGCTTGAGAAGAGGGTGGTGACGCTGGAGGCTGAGGAGGAGGGTGTCAATAGCAAGTGGTGTGCTGAGCTGGAGGCGAAGCAGTCCACAATTGTTAGCCTCCAAACTCGCCACGCTAAGCAGTTTGTGGCCCATACCAAGCTCAAGGAGGAGGTCGCCTAGCTCAAGAAGAAAGCCAAGGGCACTGAGCGAGAGGCGGCCGATTGGAGGTCGCAAACCATGCAGCTAGAGGAGCAGCTCACGGTTGTGGAGTTGTACAAGGGGTCGGCCAAAAAGGCGCTTGAGTCCGAGTGGCTAACCCTCTGAGATTTAAAGGCCGAGCTGGGCGAGTTGAAAGTCGTTCATGAGGCCACCCTGGCCGACCTCAATTCAACCAAGGCCCGGCTTGAACATATGTCGTCTGAGGAAGGGAAACAGGAGGTGGTCGAGGAGTATAGACAGGGGGCCATCGGTAAGGTCGAGCTGTCGATGGCTGTCAAGGCTAGCTTCGACTACCTGAGGGCCCAGATTCCTCCAAATACTACTGTATCTTCCTCTTTCGCCTACCCCACCCTCGTTCAAAGTTCTCTACCCCTCCTCGAGGACTTGAGTGGACAGGGGCTGGCGTGCGACTTGACGTCGACGAGGGGGAGGACGAGGAGGAAGAGGATGACGACGACGACAATGGCGACGACGACGGTGAGGAAGGGGACGGTGGTGCCGGCGGCCAAGATTAGGCTCTCTCTTTTTTTTTGTGGCTGACATGGCCGTTGTATACTTGTAATATGTTTTGTTAATGAAAGGAATTTTAACGTTCTCAGTCAAGTTCGTTTTTTTTATCTTACTCCCTTCGGCCACGGCCTCAACTTTGGGGGCAACCGTTGCCCAAGAAGCGGGAAAAGGGGTTGTGTGGTATAATAAAGTGGTGGGCCTGCCGGCCCACTGACTCTAACGGTCTGGTCGGCCTAGCCAACGTCGCACTTGGCTATTGCTTAAGCTAGTGGGGGTTACGTCGGTACCCCATTACAGGTGTCACATAGACCTGATTTAGCTGGGGGGCTAAGTGAGAAAAACGAGGCGTTGTTGTGGTTCGCAAGGTGACATTTCAGTTTTCTGTGTCCCAAGGTGACCCCTTGAGTCTCACGCTTTGACTTTGCCTGTTTATTGTGGGGAGACGTGGCACTCCCAAGTTTGCCTATAAATAGGGAGTGGTCCCCATTCACCTACTCCGCAGGTCCCCATTCACCTACTCCGCAGGGACCATGCCATTAGGGTTTAGAGTGGGAGTTTTCACGAATTTTCATTGGGAGATGACAAGAGGAAGCGCGATGGGAGGCTCCTCCCTGGTGCGCTGTCCACAGTAGTTTCAAGCTGAGAACGTTAGTGGGAACCGCTCCCGCCTGTTGCTTGGGGGAAGATGGGCTTCCCGAAGAAGGTATGTCTCACTTAAACATGGGGGTTCCAAACTGCGTCGAGGTAGGATTGGGGGAAACAATATTGCAAACACTTTTTGGTTGTGTTGCGCCGCTTGGGTAATGCCTGCCTCAGGATTTTCGCATTGCCTTGGGCCTCTCTCATTGGTTTTCGCAAGTATTGCGACACGGCCCCATGGAGTCTAGGGTTGACATCAGGGGTGGGAAGAACCACGGTGAGTATCGAGGGTCTCGGACGAGGTGGGATAAGATCCTCGCTGTCGTCTTATCGGGACCCTCTTGGTTTTGCACAGGCACTGCGGTTCGACCTCTCGGGTGAAGGTCGAAGGTCGTAACAGACCTCAGCCTCTCGAGGATAAGGTCGGAGGTGAAGAAAGCGGCGAGATAACCGACAGTGAAGACAATGAGGAAGTTGTTCTTCAGAGTGCAGATTAGGACTTTAGATTTTAGTTTTTTCCTGCTTGTAGCAGTTGAGATGATCTTTGTAAGCGAGCTTCGCAAAAATGTTTGTAAGTGTACTTTGCTCGAATTATTAATGAAAAGTTGTGTTTTAGGAGATATGATCAAAAAACCTTATTTTCTTCTGTAATCCTTTTATCTTGACTTATAGTCAAATCGGGTGGTCGACCCAAAAGACACGCTGACCTTGTTGGGTCGTGATAGGCTGAGCACACGAAATATTGCAATCCCATTAATCAGAAATCCAGTTGCCCTTGACGGGGCTTACAATTAATACACTACAAATCGACATGAGTTTAACATTTCGGGAGCCTACAATTACTGAAGGAACAGAATTATCCCGACTTCTTTTAAGGTTTACAATCAATCGAGAGTGTTTAAACAATACTCACTTGGCCCCAGTGGGGTTTACAATTGCTATTGGTAACACAGCTAGGCCAGCTTTTGTCCGGCTGTTGGCCAAAATGGGGGCCACGAGTGACTTCATTTAGACCGCATGCAACTATCTGACGTCATCTAGGGCAACCATCTGCTCTCCTGTCGAATATGCCCTTGCATCGGCTCGCGTGGGGATGACGACTCCATAAGGACGACCCGTAGATCGGGTGCCTTGGGCTATCGACTTATAGGCCGGTAGTCCCAGACTCGCGACGTTCCCCAAGTACTCTTGGGTGCCTAGGACTTACATTGGGCCTAGGTCTTATGCTTCGGCATTGCCGATCTCTACTTTAAGGCAAAGAGCAAGCCTGAGCTGGCTCACGTGGGAGCGACGACTCCGCGGGGATGACCCGTAGGTCGGGTGCCTTGGGCTGTCGACTTATAGGCCGGAAGTCCCGGACTCGCGACGTGCCTGGCTTTGGGGTTGTCGTCTTATAGGCCGGTAGTCCCAGTCTCGTGACGTTCCCCAAATACTCTTGGATGCCTAGGTCTTACATTGGGCCTAGGTCTTATGCTTCGGCATTGCCGATCTCTATTTTAAGGCAAAGAGTAAGCCTGAGCTGGCTCACATGGGAGCGACGACTCCACGGGGACGACCCGTAGGTCGGGTGCCTTGGGCTGTCGACTTATAGGCCGGTAGTCCCAGACTCGTGACGTGCCTAGCTTTGGGGTTGTCGTCTTATAGGCCGGTAGTCCCGGTCTCGCGACGTTCCCCAAGTACTCTTGGATGCCTAGGGCTTACATTGGGCCTAGGTCTTATGCTTCGGCATTGCCGATCTCTGTTTTAAGGCAAAGAGTAAGCCTGAACTGGCTCACGTGGGAGCGACGACTCCGCGGGGACGACCCGTAGGTCGGGAGCCTTGGGCTGTCGACTTATAGGCCGGTAGTCCCGGACTCGCGACGTGCCTGGCTTTCGGGTTGTTGTCTTATAGGCTGGTAGTCCCGGTCTCGCGATGTTCCCCAAATACTCTTGGATGCCTAGGGCTTACATTGAGCCTAGGTCTTATGCTTCGACATTGCCGATCTCTGTTTTAAGGCAAAGAGCAAGCTTGAGTCGGCTCACGTGGGAGCGACGACTCCACGGGGACGACCAGTAGGTCGAGTGCCTTGGGCTGTTGACTTATAGGCCAGTAGTCCCAGACTCGCGACGTGCCTGGCTTTGGGGTTGTCGTCTTATAGGCCGGTAGTCTCGGTCTCACGACGTTCCCCAAATACTCTTGGATGCCTAGGGCTTACATTGGGCCTAGGTCTTATGTTCCGGCATTGCCGATCTCTGTTTGTTGTGGCGACTCAATCTGGAGTGGGCGAGCGAGCGTGGGGAGCCTAGCTCAGCGTAGTTGGGCAGCTCGACATCCACTTAGCGAACAGGTTTAGTTCCCTTCTTTGAGTGGGCAAGGTTCCCAGTTGCGACTGAGTGAGGGGAGTTCCTTGACTCAGCTAAACGAGGGGAATTTCATGGCTCTACTAACGAGAAGAGTTCCTTGACTCGACGTGGCAAGAAGGGTTTCTTGACTCGGGTTAGCGAGAAGAGTTCTGCGGCTCGGCTTAGCGAGAAAGGGCTCTCGACCCAGCGAACGGGGTTCACTTGGCTTGACTTCAATTTGGGAATTACCTTGGTTCGGCTAGGGGGGTCGGGCTCCCTCGACTAGTCTGAGTTGGCAGCCGCGCGACGCTACCGCGGGGAGTCGGATAGCAATTAGATTTGGTCGTGTCCATTTAATGTTCCTTGCACAAATTGTAGCAAACGACAGTAATCAGAAGCAGAATATCTGGGTTATTATTGAAATATACATTGAATAAGATGTACAATGCAAAATTATTGACAAAATTTCCTGAGGTGTTCGATGTTCCATGGGTGCTACAAGATCCTCCTATCTGGGCTCCTGAGCCGGTACGTTCCAGGGCGCAGCTCCTCCAGGATGGTGTAGGGCCCTTCCCAGTTGGGGACTAGCTTGCCATGCTTGGTGTCTTTGTCGAATGCCGCCTTCCTTAGCACGAGGTCGCCGACCCGAAATGTTCTAGGTAGGACTTTGTTGTTGTAGTACCGAGCGATCCGATGCTGGTTGACGACTTGTCTCTGTAGGGCAGTCGCTTGAACCTCATCGACCAGCTCCAGTTGCATCCGAAGCCCATCTGAATTCGTTTCTTCATCGAAGTGCTAGAGTCAGATGGTCGGCATGCCGACCTCCACAGGAGTCACTGCTTCTGCTCCGTAAGTCAACATGAAGGGGGTTTCTCCTGTGGAGTTTTTGTGTGTCGTTCTGTACGACCACAAGATGCTTGGCAATTCTTCAACCCAGTTGCCCACCACCTTGTCAACCTTCTTCTTCAGAGCTTGGAGGATGTACTTGTTGGCGGCTTCTGCTAACCCGTTACATTGGGGATGGGCTACCGACGCGAATTTGAGTTTAATCCCCCATTCTTTGCAAAAGTTTTGGAATCCCCCGCTACTGAACTGGGTGCCGTTGTCAGTGATGAAGGAGCGAGGAATGCCAAACCGGCATACGATAGACTTCCATGCGAAGCTAGTCATGTTGCTTTCTCCAGTCTTCGCTAATGGCTCGGCCTCGATCCACTTGGTAAAGTAATCAATGGCGACCACAAGGAATTTGCGCTGACCCGATGTGAGAGGGAGTGGCCCTAGTATATCCAGGCCCCACTGGGTGAAAGGAATGGGGCTGAGGATGGAAGTGAGCTCGGTGGCAGCGGGTCTTGGGATTTCGGAACAAATTTAGCATTTCTGCATCTAGATACGAGCTTCTTGGAGTCAGCAACGATGGTCGGCCAGTAGTACCCCTGTCGAATGACCTTCTGGGCGAGGGTTCTCACCCCTGGGTGGTTGCCACAGACGCCTTCGTGGATTTCCTTGAGGACGTACTCGGCCTCTGTCGGTCTAAGGCACTGGAGATAGGGTCCAACCCCGCTGCTCTGATAAGACGGCCTATAGAGTTGGTCGTCTATCATGAGATAGCGGCGGGACATCCTCTGCAAGCTCTTTACTTCTGTCACGCCCAAGGGAAGGTCGCCATTGACTAGGAAACAGATGATAGGGTCCATCCAGCAGGCTTCTGCGGAAGGTCGGCCTGCAGCACCCCCGACGCCGCTTCTGCTATGCTGGGGACATGGAGAGTATCAGTGTAGACGGGCCCAGGATCACGCATGGCGCTAGTCGACGCGAGCTTAGACAGAGCATCGGCTCGAGCGTTGTTAGCACGGGGGACCTGGGCGATCTTGAAGTTGGCAAAGCGAGGGAGCAGGCTCTTGATGACTTCTAGGTAGCGAGCCACACTCGCATCTTTGGCAGCGTACTTGCCGTTGACTTGGTGGACGACCAGCTGGGAGTCAGTCAACGCATTTAGGTTTTCGGCTCTAGCTACCAGGGCAACCCTCAGGCCGGCAATGAGTGCCTCATACTCTGCCTCGTTGTTGGAAGCTTGGAATTCGAAGGTGATAGACTGCTCAATGGTCGCCCCTTTAGGGCTGCGCAGGACAATGCCGGCTCTGCTTCCACTTTCACTGGATGACCCGTCCACTTTCAACTCCCACCAGGAGATGACTTCTGAGGGGCCATCCGGCTGGTCGGGACATGAGGGAGGTGTCGCATGCTTCTTCGCCCGCTTGGGAGGCGACGGCTGGCTAGGATCACCAGCGTCGGCCGAATCGCCATCGAGCGAGGTGGTCTCAATGAGAAAATTAGCCAAAGCTTGGGCTTTGATGGTTGTCCGAGGCTCGAATTGTACATCATATTCACTAAGCTCGATCGACCATGCGACCATCCTCCCCGACGTCGTCAGGCTACCCAGGGATTTCTTCATCGGTAGGCTCGTCCGCACTATGACCGGATGTGCTTGAAAATATGGACGGAGCCTACGAGCTCTGGTGATGAGGGCAAAGGATGCCTTCTCGACTAAGGGGTAGTTCAGTTCTCATCCCCTTAAAATTCGGCTGACATAGTAGACTGGCTTCTAGATCTGGTCCTCCTCCCTAATGAGCACTTAGCTGACAGCTTCGGGGAAAACGGCCAAGTATAAGTACAAGGTTTCTCCCTCGAGGGGTTGGCTGAGGAGGGGCTTGGTGCTCAGGTAAGCTTTGAGCTCTCTAAAAGTGGCGCAAGCATTCTTCGATCCATTCTAACTTCTTCTTGGGGTCCTTGGTTCCCCTGAGGATCTTGAAAAAGGGTAGGCTTCTCTCGGCCGACTTGGAGAGGAAGCGTCCCAAGGTGGCTATCTTGCCATTGAGCTTCTGGATATCCCTCATGGTGTGTGGCTCAGGGAGTCGCTCGATGGCCTTGATTTTCTCGGGGTTGATTTCAATACCCCGCTGAGTGATCATGAATCCAAGAAATTTCCCCGACTAGACTCCAAATGCATATTTGG
>JBAKGM010042317.1:0-17899 GCA_037177215.1 Asparagus racemosus
TACACCCAACATCGCCTAGAATAGTCATCAATAAATGTGACGAACCAATGTCTACCACCAAGTGATGCCGTCTTGGTGGGACCCCAGACGTCTGTGTGCACGTAGTCTAGAATACCCCTCGTCTGATGGATGGCTATTCCGAACATCACCTTTATCTTTTTGCCAAGAACGCAGTGCTCACAGAACTCAATTTTTCCACTCTTGGCACCCTTTAATAGCCCCTGCTTGCACAACGCCTGCAGTGACTTTTCACCTGTGTGCCCTAATCTATAGTGCCAAAGCTTGCTCGCGTCCGTCTCTGAAATAACTGAAGCAACGTGGCCAATCTAGGTGCTCCCGTTTAGATAGTATAAATTTCGATTGCGGACTCCCTTCATCACCACTAAAGATTCTTTAGTAACCTTCGCTACAGTGTTTTTGAAAGTCACATTGAATCCCTTCGCCTCCAAAGCTCTAACTGAGATAATCTTCAGCTGAGGAACAAATCTCACCTCCTTCAACTCAAAGACTACTCCATCGTGCATCCTAATCCGCACAATACCTATTCCACAAATGTCACAGGGTTGATCATTTCCCATGACAACAACACCCCGTCGACTTTCTTAAAAGATGCAAACCATTCTCGCCTAGGGGTCACATGATAAGTAGAGTCGGAATCAAGCATCCAATCTAACACTTCTACATGATTTGCCTCCGGAGTAATTAATAGAGAAAAGCACGAATTATCAGAATCATCACCTTTAGCAATATTCACCTCATTAGCCTTTGGGCCCTTTTTCTTGCCATTCACTTTCTCCTTGAGTTTTGGACAATCTCTCTTTCAATGTCCCTGCTGTTCGCAGAATACACATTGGTTCTTTGATAACCGGTGGTGACTTCTTGACTTTGACCTCCCTCTATTACCACTTTTCAGATATGGGCTTCTACCTCTCGTCGACAAGGCCTCGCCTGAAGTACTCGCACGGAAAGTCTCCTTGTCTTTCCTCCTCAAATCGTAGTTAGTCAATGCGTTAGTGACTTCACTATAGCTAATAGAAGATCGTCCGTTAAACAAAGTGAGTACAAAGGTGCCATACTCCTCATCCGGTAAGGAACCGAATAAAATGATTGGCTTGTACTCATCTGATATCTTCTCATCAATATTTGCCTAGTCAGACAACAACTTAGTATAGTTGTACACATGAGCTGCTAGTGAGGTGCCCCTAGACATTTAAAACCTGAAGAGTCTTCGCAGCAATTGAGAATTTTCCACATCTTCATTGCAGATGTCACCCCAATCACATCATATTTCATCTTCTGTTCTAAACAAGACCTGATCACTCCACACGCGTTCTTATTCATCTTCTCCCGTACCGCCTCTTCATATTTAGATGGCCTCTCGTGGACCATGATGGTCTCCTCCAAATTTTGAGCATTGAGCGCATCTTGTATGTCGCTCATAGTTGATTTTGCCATCACACTTCACCACACTAATTTTGGTGTTCTGAAACCCAACTTGAATTATACTCGCCATTGACTTGCTACTTTCACATTCTTCTCCCATTACAAACTAACTCTAAATTGTAGAGAAAGAGCAAACTTTGATAGGATTTAAGAATCACCCAACTGAACCCTAGATAGGATTCCAGGTGAAAACTCCAACAGCAAATCCTAATGCTATCTCCACCGAAGATGAGAACTCCAAGAACTAATCTTCACACAAGAATCTTCCTCCACCAAACTCCAAAACCCTAAATCTGAAATCTGGGTTCTGATACCACTTGTTGTGCGCAGCGAAAATTTTCAGCAGCACCTCCGTACTCAAGGAGCACTAAACAAGAGAGCTAGATCACAATAAGAATTCCCGTCTCACCAAGGAAATAAGAATCTGAAACAAATATCTCAACAAAGTGGGATATTTACTCTTTCTCTCATCAGTTCTAGGACTGACCTGTCGAGGGAACGTAAAGGCTATTACAAATTACATAAATAGCTATTACAAACCAAATCAACAGTAAGACACACGAGTTTTACGTGGTTCGGCAAATTACCTACGTCCACGGGGCAAAGAGGGGGGATCTCCTATTAGAGAGAGAATACAAATAGGATTTACAAAATCTCACAAATGGAACCATCTAATAATCTCTTAGATCTCTTACAATAGCTCTCTCAAAAGAATGCTCAAAATTACCCACAAGCACCAAAAGCTTATTACCCTAATTTATAGTGCTCTCTCTCCCATTAGGCCTTACACTGGCCGATGTGGGATTAATAGCCGCGAAATTTTCACTGAGGATTTCACACGAAAGAGAGAGAATTCACATGGGAAACGGGCCCCACGTGAAACACGAGCCCAAGAGACCGCGTCTCGTGCTTTTGGTGCTCCGTTCGTGGCCCCCACAAAACGCATCCCACGCGTTTTCTCCCCCACAGGATTGACAGGATAAAATCATATAAAATTAGTTTTATTACTTTTTTCATTTGTGAAGTGATTCGGGTTAATTGTAGATAGACCCTTATACTGTTGTCTAATTACATATACATTGCAGTTCTATTGTTGCAGGTAGACCATAAAATTAGTTTTATTACTTTTTTTCATTTGTGAAGTGATTCGGGTTAATTGTAGATAGACCTTTATACTGTTGTCTAATTACATATACATTGCAGTTCTATTGTTGCAGGTAGACCTCCAAAGAGAAATTTTCTCCTTTGCTCTCTGGAAGTGTATTTGTCCAAGAACAATTTTCTCTTTTCCTTAGAGTAAAAGAGTAAAAAAAATGAAACTCAAGAGTCTATCTGCAATAGTAGAACCACAGTTGGTCTATTCACATTGTGCCGTAGGAAGAGGGTATATTAGCAATTAACTCAAAGCAGTTTTATCTAAAAATTACTCCATCTCAAAAGAGTAAGTTTACTCCCAAAGTCTTATTTTCTGAAGCCACATTAGTACTAAACTAGACAGTTCTAAAATCTAGTATAATATACTAAAAATGGATGTTAGAAGTCAAGTTTTATATTTGATTCTATTTCAGCCTTGGGTGCCATTTGACAATGAGTTTTTCAGCCTTGGTGCCATTTGACAATGGGTTAAGGGAAAATAGTTAAGGAAAATGACTAGCTTAATTAACCCTTTAGAAAAAGTTAAAAATAGTTTAATTCTATTTGGATTTGATAGCTAAGATGAAGAGTTATGTTTTTTGTATTTGACAAATAAAGAAGAGTTGATGAGGTTAGTTGCCATGAATATTCTAAAGTGTATCCTTCTTTAAAGTTTTATTTTTTATTTCGAGAGAGAGATTAACTCTTAATCTTCCTATTTAAGCGGATTTTCAACCCCTCTAAATGAGGGGTTAAATAACTTTAACCATTATAAAGTATTTATTAACCCTTTGACCAAATTAATACATTTGGATGGTTAATAAGGAGTTAAATCCCGTTAATCATTCTCTTAACCCCTTGCCATACATCGAAGATTTTTGTGAAGTACCTAGCTGCCACCAAAAGCCCTGGCCAGAAGCTGTAGGGCCAGTAAGTGTACATATTATTGGTTGTTAGTCAATTTGTGGCATTTTAAGACTTAATAATACAGTTTTAATTGAGTTTTAGTTGACCTTTCCTACTTATTACTTTGAAACACCTAAACAGTGACATGAGAGGCCTTAGCCCAAGCAATAGTGATTTTGGTGTTCAGCTGTCTTATAAGGAACGGAATAGACCCAAATCAATTCAAATATTTGTTAAAATATGTATTAGAAAAAAGAAGGAAAAGGAAAGAAAACAACGTTGTGGTTATACTTGCTCTCAGTGTGGGGACAATTCTGAAAGAAGAAAACGAAAGCAAAATTAGATCATATTAATAAGAATCGATTCGTAGAAACTACATCAACAACAAATACGTGGGACAACAAATGCAATCATGAATTATTGGTGACAAATAAAAATACAATAATGAATAATTTGTGCAACCACACATAGAAACCAAGTGATAATAACCATGCCCACGTATTAATCTTAAACTTCACTGTCGCTCTGTTAAAAAAAATGCTCATCTTCCATTTATGTTCCTCGTGAAGATTTTCTTCTCCCCTCCCCTATCACATTGTTGGGATTTTTAGATCTCGTAAAAACCCCGAAAAGCACCAAATGTAGCAAATGGAATCACACAAGATTTAATGTGGAAAACTCTCAACAGGGAAAAACCATGGGATAAAAAACAATCCACTATCACCTTCAAATTACAATCTTTTGCACAGATAAAGACTGTGAAACCCTCTTTCTCACAATACTCTTGAATCTGGTTACACCCTCTGTTAAACCCTGATTACAAGAATATTATCTCTCTCCCTTTCTCTTACTTTAAACCTTAGAATAGGACGTCTTATTTAAAGACACCGCTGACTTGCCCACCAAGTTAACTTCGTCTCCAAGAAAACTACTAGGACTAGGCCTAGCCTTCATATCTACATCCAACTTGGAGTTTAAGTCGATACCCAACATATCCTCCCTTGACGAAAAATCTCCAAGTGTCTCAACCGCTTCAGAAAAATTCACTTTCTTCTTTTTGTTCTTCACCTCTCCTTTTGGACAAGAGTCTTAGAAGAGTCATCTACACCATTAACAGATTGCCCATCTAAATAGTAAATATGGTTGCTATTCTTCCTCCCTGACAAAATAAAATCACCATCTGTATACACTTTGCACCACTCTCCTTCACCCACATACTTATACCCACGCGATGCCATCTCACCCAACGAAATTAAATTAGCACCACATGACGGCACATATCTCACTTGATGTAGAATTACAACCTTCGCAGTGTGAAGCTTGAGACGAACACTCCTAATGCCTTCAACTTTCATCTTGTCGTTGTTTCCAACGATCACGTCACCAAATTCTTCATCCGTCTTTAATTTGTCAAAATAATTTTTGTTGTTGCAAACGTGCATAGAGACTACAGAATCTAACACCCAACTGTTACTCGCATCAATACCCATACTTTTCATCATCAACACCACATCTTCATCACACACAACTACTGAGCAGTCCACCTTCTTCCCATTTTCTTGAAGCTTTATCTGTCTAATACTCTTCAAATCATCTTGCATCTGGGAACATCTGAACTGAATGTGACCCTTCTCTCTACAATAATAGCACTCCCTTTCGTTGTCATCTCGGGCTCGAGATTTTAACCTTCCTCGATAACTGTCACATTTCCCCTTACTCCTCCCTCGATTAGAACCTTCAAAAGCTAGTGTACTCTCATCACTATTAGATGCTCTCTCCTTCCCTATCATTCTTTCATTCGCACGTAGGAGTGCTGTCACATCGTCGAACTTCAAAGTCTGATTCCCTACAATTATTGTCTGAACTAACAGCTTGTACGACTTCAGCAAGGAAGACAGTAAGAGTTGCGCCTGCTCTTCTTCTTTAATATCCTCATTGATATTCATAAGTTGACAAACTAGTTGATTAAAGGCATTGATGTGGTCTTGAATTGCAATACGTTCTTCCATCTTCAATGAATAAAGCTCCATCCTCAAACACAATCGGTTAGTCATCGACTTCGACGCATAAATCCCCTTGAGCCTTTCCCACAACCCCTTGGTGTGGTCTCTTGCATAACATTGTACTTGATCTCGGGTTCAAGTGCCAAATGGATTGTGCTAACTGGGCTCTTTTACATGAAACTCCATTCAGCATCCTTCAACCCTTCAGGTTTCTTCTCCTCCAAAGCTTAATCAAAACCTTGCTACACAAGAATATCTTGAACCGTGCACTGCCATACTGTAAAATTTGTCTATGCCGTTGAATAGCGGAATATCAAACTTCGGACCCGAAGAAGTCATCATCCTCTAACCACAAACAAAATTCAAATCAGTCACTGTAGAGATTGAATTTGATAAAATTGACGTAAAAAACAAACTCAGCACGTCGAAAAACCCTAGGAATGACTCCTTGATCACCAAAATCCGCCTTCAAACCCTATCAGAAGATAAATTAATTTGCACCGTCGGATTTGATTTAATAACTTTTAACCAAACCCTAAACTGCGTGAATAGTGTTCTGCTGCTACAGTACTTCCGCTACTACAGTTTTTTTTGGTGTCCGATTCTCTAGTTCACTCGATGTCAATCACTGCGCCTCGATCACTAACCCATTCACCAACTACACACCGTTCAAACCTCCACAAACCATTGAACCCCGCTCTGATACCACTTGTTGGGATTTTTAGATCTTGCAAAAATCTCGAATATCACCAAAAAGATCTTGCAAAAATCTCAAAAATCACCAAACACGGCAAATAGATACACACAAAATTTAACGTGGAAAACCCTCAACAGGGAAAAACCACGGGATCGAAAACAATCCACTATCACCTCCAAATTACAATCTTATGCATGGATAAAGACTATCAAACCCTCTCTTTTACAATACCCTTGAGCCCAGTTACACCCTGTGTTAAACCCTGATTACAAGAATATTCTCTCTCTCCCTCTCTACTTCAAAACCCTAAAATAGAACATCTTATTTAAAAACGCCCCTGACTTGCCCACCAAGTTAACGTCGTCTCTATGAAAACTACTATGACCGGGCCTAGCCTTCATATCCACATCCAACTTGGAGTTTAAGTCGGTACCCAACAATACCCTCTATATACTAAAGTTAATCAAAGGTATTATTTGTAAGCACTTTCAACTTCCATTAACTTTAGTATATATAGTATATATAGTCGAAATGGAGGCATGGTAAGCCAGATATCTTAATGAAGTGACAAATAATAAAATCCCACCACGTATGAGAACTATTAACATAAGTAATTGGGGAGGTTGCCACTCACCTATGAGGCAGAATTCACGACAGGGATTAGGTTTATCTAGATTATCGTTAACCCTGAGTACTTAGTACTATTATTTTGTTGCATACTTGACTCTTTCATTCCTTTCATTCCACAAACCTGCAAGTATCCTTTCTGAAGGACCCCGTCTTGTCCATAGATGAAGAGCAGGATACGTATGTTATAGACCAATGATATTTGTAGGAGCTGACAGAGGAACAACGAGTGCAGAATAATGGAGAAATTTAGCTATATTGTCCTAGTTTATATTATTTATCTTCTAGAGACATTACGTTTATGTATATTTCCGTTGTTGAGGGATTAGGTTTTATCTAGATTTTTGCTACAATTAGACTTCCCAGTCAATGTTCGAAAATACAGTTTTATTAAGCGCGCGGTTCGAAAGCGCTTACAATTAATCATGAAAGTAGATTAATCATTCAGTAACCAAATTATGCAGAATATGCGTTAATTTCATTAGGCGTTGAATAATCAAATTACGTGGAATATGTGTTATTGAATTTGTTTAATATATATGTTTATTATTTATCATATGTTCAAATATATAAAAATTCATGGAAATAGAAAACATACTAAGAAAAAGATAAACAAATATGCAATTTAATAATCAATAATAAATTAACCACGCAAAAGTTAAATCCATACATCACACGTAACTAGATAGTTACTAGTTTATTTAAAAGTTCAATCCATACATCAAAAGTGACTAGATACTTAAATAAAAGTCATTAAATTAAACACTTTAACCAGAACTAAACATCTATATACCAAAAACAAATCATCTAGTCTTCCTCCTCATCCTCATAATGAACGTCAAGGTTTCTTTACTTCAGTTAGTGGGTTTCCATTTAGGATAAACGGGTTCAATCCACAATCAATTTATAAAAAAGCGCCTGCATAAAAGTATTATGCGGACATTTAATTAAAAATTGGCCAATTAAGTAGATGATTGCATAATTGACCGCATAGCTCATATTTTGCACCGTTTTATCACTTTTCCTCATAAGCGAGGGAACTTGATCCTTGTTTTAGAATATTGCTCTTTGTTATTGAGCAGTAAGTATCATATCCCTCTTTTATATATAGGGTGGGCGTCAGTCGGTTCGGCCCGAGGGCCAAATCGGCCCAGCTCACATTGGGTCAAAATCCTGCCTGACCCACAAAGGTTACGCCCAAACTGGCCCGATCAAAATCCGGGTCTCGGGCTAGGTTAGGTCTGGCTCCAAATCCGAAGGCAAAGAAGCATGCTCGACCCACGTCTGACGTGGCCTACTAATGACCTGGCCCGGCTCAACCCACAAATCATGATTTGGCTTATTAGCGCCTGTAACACCATTATTGATGATAGATGCTTGCTCATTCATATGCCCACTTTATCAATTTAGTCTTGAGAATGTAAAGCTTTTTGTAGGACTACCATTTATCAATTTAAAATAGATATGGCAAAAAGTTGTGTTTATAAGCACTATACATGTTCCAAATATTAACACTAGTCATAATTCTTCCCCTATTCCTTCATTAACTCTCAAGGTTTGCAATTATATTTCAAGTTCAACTTTATCCTCTCTCTTTTTATCATTTGATGTCTTTGTATGCAGTGATTGAACCTGTCTGTCAAAGAAAAGCCTACTTATTCTTTTCCATCACTAATCCAAAGTGGAACTTCAGCATTGTGAATTTTAGGTGTGACAACGATAGTGACAGTGCTCTCCTTCATATAGCAAAAAAAATGGAAAAAAAACCCGCGGGTCAACTCACGGCTTGAACCACATTGGATTGGGTCAAACCTGACCTGGCCCTATGTGGGTCGTGCACTAGTCTGGGTCCAATCCCACACCTGAGAATAGAGTTTCGGCTTGGCCCAGGCCGTCGAGACCCCCTAGGGACTGTGCATGAACCAGCTCGGCAACAAACCCGGTCGGGTCGGTTAACAATTCAAGCCCGACCTGGCCCATGCCCACCCCTATTTATATACATGATGAGAATTTCGTGGTTTTTCTAAAGACACAAAAAAATTGACATGTGTCATCTAAATGCATGACATGTGTCATATCAAAAATAGTCATTTGTCCTTCTATCATATCAGAAGATGGCATGTGGACACTTAATATTATCTTCACCTAATTAGAATTCTCATCAAATTAAATTATCCAAAATTAGAAATTTTAATAATTAAATATTTGGACATCCTAATCAAAATATAACTATTTATAATTAGAAAATCTCATAATGATATCCCTTCTTTATATATAAATTGGTGAACTACACCACCTAATCCAATCTTCAGCTAGGAATCCTTATCAAATCAAAACAATCCGCATTTAGAAAATTCTATAGTCAAAATCTTACTTTCTAATCCTCTTTACGTGAGAATTCTTATGAAACTAAAACTATCCATAAATTTGAAATTTGTATTAATCAAAGCCCTTCTATATATAAAGGGTTTTTTTTCCTAGAAACCACCTTTAAAATAGGGTCATTTTACATGGACCACCTTTCATTTCTAATTTATATGTAAACGACCTTCAAGGTGAGTTTTGTTCGAATCTACCATCTCTCTGCCAAAACTTTCATTAATTCAAAAATACTCTTGAAACTCAAATTAAGACATTCGACTCACTTTGTTAACGTTTAGGTCTTGTTAGGATGCAAGTCATGTACTTTAAACATGTGTTTTTTATGATTATTTTTGGTTTTCACTGAAGATTAGCTAGAAGGTGGTTGATTGGATGAAAACCCCACTTCCAAGGTGGTTTGCGCATAAATTAAAAATTAAAGGTGGTTCTTGTAAAACGACCCTATTTTAAGGTGGTTTCTAAGAGAAAAACCCTTACATAAAATGGTTTTTCCAAATGCACCAACAAACTGTTGGGAAAATAATGTTCCAAAGGGATCGACTATCTTTTTCCAAAAGGAAGAAACCATTTGTGGATAGAAGATAATCAATATCATAATTAAAGACTTGTGTTCCAAATTTCGGTAGGAAGAGGCACGAAACTTCCTTAGCAAACAAACACTATATGAAGAGGTGATTAGCAGTCTCATTTTCTTGTTAGCACATAGGGCACAGGGGATTATCTGACCAACCTTTTTTAATAAGATTGTCTTTTGTTTGAAGTTTTCCCATAGAGAGGAGCTAGAGGAAAATTTTGACCTTAAGGGGTAAAAAAGAACCCTAGATGAAATTGTACAAATGGCTGACCAAACCCCCATAAGTAATGATAGAGAGATTTGACAGAGAACTCCCCTGATACATGGAGAGGCCAAAAACGTGTGTCCAGTTCTTCAGCAAGGCAAGGGGCTGAAGACAGAGTTTTATAGAGCTCCATGACCTGATATCTTTCAATAGACAAAATAGCTCTTCTTAAATGAGGTTTCCAAGTCCAGGAACCACCTCTATAGAAACCTTAGGAGAAGGCATCCACATTGCTAGAAAAAGGCAGCCTATAAGCAGCAAGGTACAAAATTGCTAAGGTATTAGCACCAATCCACTTATCCTTCCAAAAGTTTATATGTATTCCCTTTCCCAACTTCCATCTAATCATATCTCTAAAAAATTGACTGACAAAAATAACATCATGTTAAAATGTAGTGTTTAAGGTCTTTTATATTGCAATTGATACAGATTACAATTTAGAAGACTTACAATGAAACTAAGGAAAAATTTACATTTCCTGAGGGTTCTTTTCTGTGTGCCGATAGAATATCGATCTTGTATTCCGCTGACGCACTGACTAAGGCAATGAATCTTTTATTGTTGATGAAAACTTAATTGCAAGGAAGATATTTCAGTCTTCTCTTAACACCTCTGTTCAATAGGATCACAAGTACGAGACTAATGATCTCTCTTTATGCATGTGTGTTGATCTCTCTATGATAAGGTCCCTCAGAATGCGCAATCTCCCATCCTTTAATAGGCTAAAAGAGAGAGTTAATGGCCTTTAACTGTGGATTAAGTGGCCATCAAAATAGAAGACAGTAAGGAATGATTATTCTGTTGAAAATAGCCCTAAAACATCTATTTGGTGGGGCTCACTGACTCGGTGAAGCTCGTTGAAGACGTTTGGCTGAGGCTCGCTAGAGATGCTTAGGCGAGGCTCACGGAAGATGTTTAGGTGAGGCTTGCTTGAATGTGGGTAAGCCTTCTTTAGAGTCGTGGACGGCGTGACCCACTTGAGTTGTAATGAGCGAAGTTCATTGATTGGCGAACTTTACTTGTGAGTTTGAATTTAGCACAAAATTCGACTCATAATTTGGCCAACTATTAATGTCATTTGACTCGGCGTGGGTTGTGAATTGGGAGTCGACCCGCTCTTCTCTTGGTTGGGTCGAGTCGAGATAAGCTGCGTAGTGAGGTTCGCTATAGTTGTTTAGGAGTCGACCCGTTCTTGACTTGGTCTAGTCGAGTCGAGATGGGCTACGTGGCGAGGTTTGCATGCTTTGCTAAGTGAACTTCACTACAGCTTGTTGTGGGCTCGGGTTTGGGCCCCTTCGAAATGTTTAGCCCATGCGCGTTTACTTCTTGGATCTAAGCTAAACATTGGCCTGGGTAAACATATATTTTAACCATCTACAAGACCCTCCCCCCCAAAGTTTTTCAGATCCTGCATTTTGATTTCTAGCTAGAATTGAAATACTTTGGGTAGTAGCTAGATATGTACTATTGAACATAGCTTGAGTCATCTTGGTTGGGTTTGAAAATCATCTTCAGTCTACTTGGTTGTCAAAGGTGTACTGTTAAACATGACTTCTTTTGTTGTAGACTTGTATTGAAGGCTCAATGATGTTTATAATCATCCAACTCTGTATTTGGAATGAGGTTCGCTCTCTTTATTGTTGACACTGATTCTAGGTATCAGCAAAACTCACTTTACTTTGACTTGTGTTAGTGAAGTTCGTCGATTAGCGACGTTCGCTAATTGGCAATGGTTGTTTAGATTTTGCCTCTGGATTTGCACCATGCTCTATGACTGAGATCTCTTGATTGAAGATTCACGAGATCTGATGTAGATTTTACCGTGTTCTAGGCTAAGATTTAGCCTCTTTGTCTGGTCCAATCAAATCTCAAAAGATGTGATTTTCTCAAAAGTTTGGATTCGAAAAAGGCTATAAATAGCACTATTTCCCTTCCGACTTTATCATCTTCATCTCCGTCTTCTTCTCTATCTTCTTCTCCATGTCTAAGTCTCCATCACTTAGATCAGAGATGCTCCTCGATGGAGGAGCTAAAATAAAATAGCTCTAGCAGGAGCTTGCCCAAGTGGAGGGCAACCAAGTGGATGATCACTGCATACTTCACCGACTAGCGGATCTGTTGTCGACTGAGAAGGTGAAGCTCGAGCAGATCATTGAGAATCAATCGATAGCTTGGGGTGAGTTGAACCATGATAGAGATGCATGAAGCTTCAAATGTCACGCTCTGTGTAAGACTATTTGACGACTAAGATGGTAGTTGAAAGAGGATTCTTGGAGCTCCACAAGCAAGGATTCAGATTGTAACTAGGTTTTAGAAATGTGAAACTACAACGTAATTAGATGTCGTGTGGCTGACTCAGGCCCGACATCAAATTTTAGTTGCAAGAAGTGCATCTTCCTCTTGACATGCCTTAATTCGGAGCAACGGGGGCACTTCTTGTTTAACAGCTTTTTCTCATCTCATGGCCTAGGGCCTAGGGAGGAGTAAGTAGAAGCTATTTTTTTACTTAGGAAAGATTTTCGCTCCCCAAGTTTTGTGAGATCGGATGAATAAGGGCTGTAGCTTGGTGCAGCTCGTGTATGTTCCTCTGCTTTCACATTACCCATAGTTAGGAGTATAGGTTAGTAGCAAATAGCAATGAATACTTATCATCCTTGTAATTGGATAGTTTGAATGTCACCTTCATGTAGTAGAATCTTCGATCAATAAAAATGTACTTTCTTTTTCTAAAATGGTCCATCTTTGTGGGTTAGATCTGTGTGAACTTTACTTCTGTGGTGAACTTGAACTCTGCATGGAGTTATTGTTTTGGAAACGAAGCTCAAGCTTCCTTATGTTGGTGAGGATCAAATTGAGGTTCGCCACATGGGGTCTCAAACAATTTGAGTTAGAAGTTTCTCATTTTGGAGACTTAGTGAGATTTGCCATATAAGGTCTCAAACAAATTGAATTAGAATTTTCTCAATTTGGAGACTTAGTGAAATTCGCTAAGTCATTTCGGTGAAGTTCGCTTTAGTGTCCAACTGAATAGGGGGAAGTTCACTTACTTGAGAAACAATCGGTTAGGCGAGGCTCAGTAAGTTAGTTAGGCGAGGCTCAGCTTAAGAAATTTTGAATCCTCGATCCATGTGTCAGAAATTGTCATGAAGTTCATTCAGAACATGATTCTCAGTGAAGTTCAAGGTGAGGATCTTTGGCGAAGTTTGGAGCGAGATCTTCGGCAATGTTTGCAGCGAGATATTCAGCGAAGTTAAGGGAAAAAATCTTCGGCAAAGTTCGGGATCAGTGTATAAATAGGATTGTTTACCTTCTTTCTTCAAAACCCAATCTTTTTCAAAACCTTAGCTTTCTCAGAACTCAAAAGACCTATCTTCAATGGCTCCTCATTGATGTCAGCTGCTACACCAAGTGGAGAGGGTGTTTCATTGCTCCAAATGTATGAACGTTCGAAGTGGATAATCAAATATCCCGCAGGGGTTCATAGACTTCTTCAGAACAAAGATCATTACCGCCTTTACTATTATTTGCCCGAGATTGATGTCATAAGCCCTGGGGACGAGTTTGAAGATGGCACAATCAATGAAGGTTTCACTTGCTTACCCAGCGGGTGTTTCAACTAGTTAGTGAATATTAGACCGGGTCACCTCAATGCTAGGTTGAACGAGCCTGAATGTTATATTGAGTCCTACTTGCCTTATAATTTTTCTTGTCAGTTTGGTTATGACCAGCTCTATGTCAGAAATCTAAACCCAGGATTGCTATGCATTGGAAGCTTGGTAGATGAGGCTCGTGCTTGGTATCATTTTGCTGCTACGGCTACAGGGACCAAATTTTCGCTCCCCCATCACATACCCAACTGTTATATGACATTGGGATTTTGCAAATGGTATCCTAGGGTGATTGCTCCCAATCCTGACTTTCACGTGAATAAGATTGGTTTAAGGTGGATCACCCGGAAATACAGAGAGCATCTCAAGAAGGGATTGAAAAGTAGGGCTCCTGTACTTTAAGATTTTCTAGTGAAAAGTGTGCCGAATGATGAAGATTGGGAGGCATCGAGTAGGCATACTACTCCTAGAAGACTGATTTCTGTTAGCATTTGAATCTGTGGTTCGCCAAGGAGCACCTAGCAGAGGTAGAGGAAATAGGGGATAAAGACCATTACAAGCTCATGCCCCTCAATAACCTTCAAAGAAAATAATTGTTTGGCACCTCGGAGCCTGAGCCTATACTTGGAGGCTTTTCAGGGATAAGAGAGGAGTCGCCTTCGATCCCAGTATAGGAACCTAGAGCCGAACCTTTAAGTGAGTTCTACTCATGTGTGTGTATCAAGTTGTTGAAGTGTATTTGGTTGACCTGCGTTTCTTGTATGCAGGCAAAGAACCCATTCTTTTCGATCAAGAGAATCTAGATGATGAGGAGAAGGTTGATTATGAGCCTGATAGCGACGCCTATTTTATTGAGCCTGATGATACGGGATTTGAGGGTGACACTAGCGAATCTTCTTATATGCTAAGTACATTTTTCTCTGACCAATCTTGCGTGAATTCTTTGTTTCGATAATTGACGCTTCGTCTATCTCTTTAGCAGATGATGAACCTGGTTTGGAGACCATAGGTGGGGCAGCTCCTACATCGCATCCTACTAGTGGTGAGTTTGAGCCTATGGCTGATTTTGATGGTGCTTCTGGTGACTTGGAGTCTGATCCAGCTGTAGATATGACAGTTGATCTTGCACCAGCAGCTGTTTCTGCATCATGGTGTAGACTGGTTGTTCCTGAGTCTTCTGATGAAGATGACGATGCATCAATCTCTCCGATTCTAATAAGAGTTGGAAGGGTGGTACTACCGAGTTTTGATCCTCACTTTGATGAGGACCCGATTGTAGACACGATTGCTTCTGATGAGCTAGAGGTCGCATCTACACCCATTGACGTTGTGCCTACAGATGTGTTGATGACCATGACACTAGTTGTGAAAAACTGTCATTCTGTCAACCGGGGTGATGTTTATGACTCCTTCCACTGTAGATATTTCTAGTGTACTGGCCACACTCGCGCCATACCTCCTATCAGATAGCAAACAAATACAAGTCTTGCCAACTACTTTTTCAACAACCACAAATATGTTGGTATGTCTATAGGAGTGGGTCCTTGAAGCCGTGTCTAGATCCTCCCATCTCTTGATTCTAATGATTTGATCGAGTTGGAGATTCAAATCCTGATCGAGAGCTTGGTGAAGTAATTCAACTGAAGTGTTGAATCCACCTTGGCTATGCGGAAGGGCTTATCAACTCGCATTCTTGTTATGTTGAGGAATCAACTTGGTCTTTTGATGTCGGTCACAAGTCCTACACATACCGAATTATTCAAGATGATGATCGACGAGGTTGAGCTCCAATTTTAGGAGTTGTAATGGTTTTGTTTGGCTAATGTTGATGGTATTGCTAAACATGAATTCTGTCAACTCTCGGTGAAGCATGGTGAGAGAATCTGCTTGCAAAGAAATGGAGCAAATTAAGATGAGGCTTCAAGGGTTAATTGATAGACTTGTGTCGGTTGATGGCAACACAGTAGAGCTTTAGAATGCCATTCTGGAGAAAGAAGCTACCATCAATAAGGTCACGGCCGTCATTGCCACAACTCAAGCACGGTTGGGAGCAACTCAACTTCAAAAAGAGGAGCTTGAACTTAAGTCAACCGAGTTGGCTAAGGAGTGGGATCTCAAAGTCGCAGAGCTTGAGGCTGAGACGAAGAGGTTGGCAGCTGTTAGAATCCAGGCTGCACCCATTGATCCTAGCATTCTGAGGGAAAGGGCCCAAAGGAATGCTCACAAAGATAGCGATACCAAGATAGCTAAATGTATTACACGGATGCACACTTTTTATCTGTATTCCTTTTGAAATATTTGTAACCAGTTAGCTCTTTCAATAATAAAAGAACTTTGATCTCCTTTGATATGTGTACGATAGAGGGTAACGTTAATGTATCGTAGTAACATCTTTATTGGGGAGAAAAAATGATAGAATCAAACTAATAGAGGTGTAGTGTTAACATATCAAACTTGATCAAGTTAGCACTATTCAGAGCTGTAATGTTAACATGACAGTATTAGAGAATTTAACAGATGTGTAATGTTAACGTGTCAAATGAAATGATCGATAAAGGTGTAATGTTAAGCAGTTGATTTCAAAGGAGTCTAAAGGATCATTACCGTTTAGAAGTGTAATGTTAAGGTAACGGTAGGATATTGATGGAAGTGTAAGGTTAACTAAACCATTTTTGACAATATTGAATTGACAGAGGTGTAATATTAACCAGTCGAATCTAAAAAGATAAGACGACAGAGGTATAATGTTAACCGATTGACAAAGTAGTTCAACAGAGGTGTAATGTTAACCAATTGGATCATTCGAATGAAAACCGTTTAGAGATGTAATGTTAACATGACAGTGATAAAACATTTAGAGCCAAACAGTGGTGTGGAGTTAACTTGATAACTCGCTAGGGATTTTGATTAGACTTTTAGATCAAGATGATCAATATTTGTGGTCCGAGATGAATACTTAAACGACACTAAAATCTCTATGGGGAGATAATATTGACCAAGATCAATGGTAATATTTTTTAAGAAACTTCCTACTGATTGTCGCCATATGCCTATTACCATTTTGGTCAATTAGGCGATATGCTCCGTTTGAGTAGATTGTCTCTACTATGAATGGGTGTTCCCATTTGGGTTGGAATTTACCTTTAGTCTTATGCGCCATAACCATGGGTCGATGAACAGCTAAAACTAGTTCGCCTTCTTTACATGATCATTTCTTGACTCTTCTGTTGAAGGCTCTTGAGATCCGTGGATGGTAGACCATGATTCGTTGCTGAGCTTAGAGTCTCAATTCATCTAGCGCCTCTAGTTCTTGGAGCCGCTTCTGATAATATTCTTCAGTTGATCTTCTCGACAATAGCGATTATTAATGACAACACCTGAATTTCGAGAGGGATCACGTCTTCACATCTGTAAATCAAGGAAAAAGGCGTATAGCCAGTGGGAGTGTGGACTGTTGTTCGGTAAGCCCATAAACACTCTACAAGTTTCTCACCCCAATCCCGTTTATTAGAGGAGATGAACTTTTTCAGAAATTAAATGATGGTTTTATTGAAAGCTTCAGCTAGACCATTAGTAGGTGGGTTGTATAGCGCAGAAGTTGCATCTTGAATTCTAAAGTTATTGTAGAATTTGAAGAACGGTTGTCTGGTGAACTATGGACTATTATCATGGACAATCCTTCCAGGGACACCGAATTGGTAAATCACATGATGTCTAAAGAATTTTGATTATCACATTTTAATTACAATTTAATACCCTCATTACCTATTTTATATGAATAAATATACCACTAATAATTGTTTTTATCTTGTTTTGCAGGTTAAATGTGAAAATAATGAATAAAAGCCCAAATGACTCAACTCTCCAATTTTCTACCAAGGAAGGCCCAAGATTACACAAGAATTCAAGAGAAATTCGTGAAGAAAAATTAAGAAAAGACAAAGTTAGTTGGCCACCAATCGGTCGGCCAATCGATTCATCTGCACCAGAATTGATCCAATGGTTGATTTTTCTTTCTTGGAGCTCAAGATTGATCCAATGGTCTTCATTCACTCCGTTGGGCTATACATAGGGGAGGATTGTGAGGGTTTTGAGTGTGAAATATTTTTTAAAAACTCCATTTGGAGAGGAGGGTCACTCTTAATTGAGAAGACCTTCCAAATTTGTAACTTTTGTTGTAATTAATAAACAAGTATTTTCACCCTTTTAATTTCCTTTCTCTTCTTCATTCAAGGACCAAAAGGAGGATGATTGAAGATT
>JBAKGM010042359.1:0-17892 GCA_037177215.1 Asparagus racemosus
TCACATGGCCTTGATTCCTCCTTGGTGAGGATCGACACCCACATAGCCTTGATTCCTCCTTGGTGAGGTTCGACGCTTATATGGCCCTGATTCCTCCTTGGTGAGAATCGGCGCCCATGTCTCGGCTGATGACGGGAGCGATTCCGCGATGTATCACAGTTGGCCGGATGGGATATCCCGCTGCCTTGCATGGTGGGGTATACTACTCCGCAACCATAGTACATCCGCCATTAGCTCTCACGTCATAAGGCCGTGACTCTATCTCACGGATCTCACGGGATGAGTTCAACGCCTTATACATATATTTATTAACAGAGTTTGACCCGTCCTGATTTTTTGTTTCAGTCCAGTATCCCTCCAAAGCGTTTCCTTCCCATGCGGTTGATGGGCGCCGCGGTGACCATTATTCCACTTGTGATGACCCTGCCATATTTATTTCACCCCAGTTCACACTAGATACGCCTGCAGAGGTGACCTAGGTAGTTCTTGAGGGCAGTCCTCGAGTATTGAGATTGCTGATGACTGACGCACCACTAGTGAGAGACACCAGTTCTACTCAGCCTTTGAGGAAGACAGACTACTTGTTTGGCGACTCCGTCGAAGACCCAGATGTGACCTTCATTGAGAGTGAGCAGTGGCTGCATAAGGATGATGGAGGATTCCTATACCTTCCAAGGATACCTCGCCACTGGTGTTTGACCGAGTTGAGGCACCAGGCCATGGCGCGGAAGATGTCGTGGAGCCTCACGGAGGAGCGGGACAGTATTCATTGTGGGTTCATTACCCACCAGTCAGTCCCAGGCTCACTTAGGAACTGAGTTATTGGATTACATCCCGGCATATTGGGGTTAGACTCACCGCCTCGTGACGAATATTTCATCACTGCTCAGACTTTGAAGAATCATCTTGCACAGCTAGGGTGAGCGATGTCGGCATCCGGTCATAGATTCTTCGGCTGGGTTCATTCTGCAGATAGGCTCTGGTGGACTCGTTTGACTAATTACGTCCTCGGCCGACGGGGTGAGGAGCTTCGAGCGTGTGGCTTGTATGCCGCGGTCCGCGCTACTATGTATGGGCTTCCGATCAGTGCTAGCCACTTTTTCGCCTTATATGCACTCTATAACTCTGAGTCGAACACATTCTTGACCAGGCACGGTGAGCTTGGACTAGTTTTGCACGAGATGTATCGGGTTTCGGGTTTACCAATGGGGAAGATGTTGTACCAAGAATACTTCCCTTCGAGTAGAGAGTTGGGTCAGCTGAAGGACCGCATGCCTGGCCGTTACGATACACTGTGGGATCTCACATGCCATTATCATATTGCTCTGGCCCAGATCGAGCCGATGGCAAAGAGGAAGTCACATATAAGCTTAAAGCAATTCGCCAACTACTTGTTCAGTAACTTGGAGGGCCCCTCCGGCGAGGACATTTGCGAGTTGGCCCCTCTCACTCCTTCGAAAGTCAATGAATTGATCAAAAGATCCGGTGTCGAATCCTACACCCTGGGCAATACTGAGTATGGTTTCTCAGCAGGAACCAAATTTTCAACCTTATTATGGCACGCAGTGAAGCCAATCCAACCGACGACTCTCTTAGCCAGCTTTCTGGCTATCTGGTTGATGAAATGCGTAGTGTCATGTCAGCCCAGTGACGCCTTGCCGTTAGAGGTACTCTACCTCGCGGTTCAGTTTGCCCACAAGAAAGAGCTATCTCTTCTTCTTGTGATGGTTGCTAACATCCACCGAGGACTTCGTCAGATATCCGATGCCTTTGCTCAGAGATGAGGCGTACCGTCAGAAGAGATCCCTCACATCAAGGTGGAGCTCCCCTATACTTATTTGATGGCCTGAATCATCCTACACCGTCCCGACATGATGTCGGCACCGAGTCTCGTAGATCCATCGATCCCCTTTCTTCAATCCCTAGAGGACTGCAAATGGCATGGATGCGGATTCTCAGAGGTATGGAGGCTGCTACAACTTCACAAAGGTTGGGTCTTTTCTAGATGTTTCCTCGATTCTCTGGTCAAAACGGGGAATCTTTGGTTGACGAAGAAAGACCGAAGGCTCATCGGACTTTAATAGATTTCAGCTGCTTCAATTGGCTGACGAACATTAGGCCAGGATATCTCACTTTTCGGGTGAGAGACGAGTGTTACATCGAGCCATATTTCCCTTCCCGTTTTGCCCGTCAGTTCGGTTACGACCAACTTTATATTGGAAATCCGAACCGGCAGCTCAGGACCCGAGGTGGGTTGGTAGATGGTGTCCGAGCATGGCTATGGAGCGTAATGGGGTGTACCAGTGCTAAATTCAGCCTTCCGAGTGCCGATCGCCAGCTAGAGTCGACATATCTATACTGCAGCTAGCTCTTGGCAACCAGTGAGCATATTCCTGTGAAGTCTCTTGACGAGTTGAGGGCGGAAGAGGTCTTTCAAGCTGACACTCAGAAGATACAGAGAGCTGCTCGAGCACAGAAGAAGCGTCATCATACTTCTCTACCAGACGGGACCGAAGAGGGGATCCATAGTTCTGCCGCTGGGACTTCGGGTGAGGACCAAGCAGAAGCCGCAGTTCGTAAGAAGAACTTTGGTACTCTCTCCCTTCCTTTTTCACCTTATTCTTTTCTTTTAATCACCTAGTTTAATATTAGTTTAATCTTCCAGGAGTGCTAGAAAAGGGGGCAGTTCGCCCTCGTCACGAGGAGAAGTCTCGAGCTGGGGTTCAGCCCAAGTGAAAGAAGCTAGCACACAAGTTCCGCTCCACTCCTCGGACCTTTGATGTGGACTTGACTGGTGAAGATTCAACCAGTGGCAGAGGTAATGCTAGATTCATCTACAGTCCTTTTGATTATTTAATCCTTTCGCTTCTGACGCTCATGGTTTCCATTCCCGCGCAGGAGAATATGGGGGTGGCGACACTGGTTTCGATTTTCGCCTTCCCGATTTTGCCAAGCCAAGTTTTACTCAGCAAGTACACAGAGCTATGGTAGAGGAGCCTGGTAATGCCAACATAGGACCTGAATCGTCGATTCCAGAGGTACATCTAACATTGGTAATCCCCCACTTAGATGACGAATGGGAGAATTGAATGACTCCGAATTTGTGCCTCCCCTAATCGCGTCTACGCTTCTTGCTCTTTTGGCTAAATTGCAGGAAGTATGTCTGGAAGCGGGACATAGGGAAACGAACTTTGCTGCCGAACGTAAGTCTTCTTTAACCCCATGTGGATTGTTGATTTCGCTTCTTCCAATCACATCATCTTATATCAGATTTCTCGATTGAGGACTTTGATTGCGATGGTTTACCCATGGATATATCCCTGGATGACTTGATGTATGGCTCGCCTAGGGATGACCTTCCTCCTGGTGATTGTGATATCGAGCCTGAGCCGGCAATTTCTGATGATATCGGGGTTGGTCCCTCTAAAGGTATGTACTCCCTTTTTTTTGATAATTATAGGACTAGTCAATTTTAACTAGTACGACTATAATTCCATGGAATTGAAACGTTTCCTATTGGTGACTGGAACCGCTACTTTTCTGGAGTCAACTTTAGCGGCTGACGTTACATCGGGGGCTCTGGTCGAGGGACCGACTGTAACAGCCGATGCGCCATTGACTGATGCTCCTTTGATGGCCCAGTCAGAGCAAGGGGGTGCCTCAACAGAAATAGGTATAGACCGTCCAGCTGACAGTACCCGTACTAATTTCTGATTTGGAAGCGTATTAATCCTCTTTCATCTGCTTGTATGGCCCATGTTTCAAGACTTAGTGAGAGCACTGATGTCAGATGATAATCCCTCCAGGCTCATTATTCGCATGGAGGTCCGTTCATTTCTCTCCTTCATCTCTACAGTGATCGATATGATCCTCGGCAGTGGGCTTCCCCTTCGTCAATTCCAGTCGTTCCTTGATCCTCGAATGGCTCAGATACGGGACGTGGGCTACCCAGAACTAGCCTAGGCCATCAGTAATAATCTTGACTGCCTAGAGGCTAGATTCTAGAGGTTGCAGGAGCTAGAGGCAGCTGGGGCTTCTGCATATTCAGCTGCGTAAATAGAGGCTCGTTTGACCACTTGGCGTGATACTCGCGTCTTTGCCAGTCTCAAAGTACACATGCAGCGAGACCGGATGCACCATTTGGAGGTTGTCTTTGGTGAGACCTCATCGGCTGTAGGTCATATTCAGCCTTGTGTCGCCACGGGCGAGGCGGAGGTAGCAGAGCTTGAACAGAAGCTTCAGGCGGTGAAAGAGAGCCTGGGTGCCCTGAGACTAACGAAAGCCGACTCGAAGAATCTCTCGCCGTCGTGTCTAAGGAGTTGGAGCTCTCGAAGTAGAAGTTAATTGAGGTCGAGGAAGAAACTGCGAAGACACTCAACACCAGTGAGGAGGCTTTTATGGCTGAGTTACAGGAGGAGCTTCGGCAGGCTTTTGTTGATGAAGTATTTGTACTAAGACAACGAATTTGCTATCACAAATTCACTATCTAGAGCATTATAACCTCAGTCTTTATCAATAAAATATGTCTTCCTTTCCTCATTATGCTTTATTATGATTCTTTTATTTCGTCAGAAATAATTAACTTTAATACTTATAGGATTTTTGGTAAACCCTCAGCCATCAACAGATTTGATAAGCCTTTATCGATTACCGTTTGAATCGGGCTAGCGTGCAGATTGTCTAACCTGTTCTGCACATGACGTTGTGCTAAAAGAATGAAACTCTCTTAGACTTGGTGCTGTGATGTTGAATACATAGACTTCGTACTCTTTTGCAGATTAGAGACTAACCGGCGATGCGTGTTAGGCGTCGACTTTGGAGTTATTGGCCAATCCCCAGCCCTCAACAGGTTTAGTGTGCCTTTACCGATTACTATTTGAATCAGGCTAGCGTGTAGATTATTTAACCCGTTCCGCACGTGACGTTGTGCTAAAAGAATGAAAATTTCTTAGACTTTATGCTACGATATTAAATACGTAGACTTTGTCTTTTTCATGGGAAGACTAACTCGGCGACGCTTGTGAGGCGTCAACCTATCCCTTCTTAGGATTTGGGATCAAATTCCCCAGAAGAATCTTGGATTTAGGGGTTTTTGTTGATGAAATTAAGTTGGTGAGAGAAAAAGAATTTTATATTCTATTTCTCGTGGTGAGTGGATGAACCCAAGAGCAAGAGTTCTGCCTTAGGAGTCGAGAGGATTCAGGCATCCTTCAGTCAGATGACCTGATTCGAAAATCTCGGCGCATACCTTCAGTGGGCGATATCTGGAAAATGATGGAACTAAGAGTGGGATCTCCACTCCGAGAACCGGAAAGACTCAGATGACCTTCAAGCGGACAACGTGGTCTGAAAATCCTAGCGCATACCTTCAGGCGGCGCTACCTACGATGAGGATGGGACTAAGAGTGGGATCTGCACTCCGAGAACCGGAAAGACATAGGTGACCTTCAAGCAGACAACCTAGTTTGAAAGTCCTGGCGCATACCTTCTATCGGTGCTACCTCAGATGAAAGTGGGACTAAGAGTGGGATCTCAACTCTAAGAACCAGAAAGACTCAGGTGACCTTCAGGCGGACAACCTGGTCTGAAAGTCCGGGCGCATACCTTCAATCGGCACTACCTAGGAGAGGGGTGAAACTAAGAGTGGGGTTTCCACTCAGAGAATCGAAAAGATTCAGGCGACCTTCATTCAGACAACCTGATCTAGGAATTCCAATTCTAACCTATACCTTCAGTCGGCAGGGCCTGGAGTGGGGAAAAGATATGCTTGGAGAGGAAGAATTTTGTATTCTATCTCCAGCGTGAAAGAACTGTTTAGTGAACCTCTTGTTCCTGGAGGGAATCAAGAGGGGAATTCGGTAACGAACCAGAAAATTTTTGTAGACCCACCGTCAATGAATTTGGTCGGTGGGGGAATTTAAAGTGGAGGATAAATTTAGGGTTGTCCTTGAGGAAAGTGGGTGAAAATATCCCACGAAAAACTTCTCGTTGAAACAGGTTATCCTGAAGATACTAAGGGTAGTATTTCTTTAGGAACTTCCCATTTATCAGCATTAACTGCCGGTCACCATTTTGAGTGATTAGGCGATACGCACCGTTAGAATAGATCGTCTCTATTACAAACGGGCCTTCCCACTTAGGTTTGAATTTACCTTTTCTTTTGGAGTTAAGGATTATCGGTCATCGAGCAGCGAGGACCAGATCTCCTTCTTTGAAACTCCTTTGTCGTACTTTCTTATTTAAAGCTCTCGGCATTCTTACTTGGTAGAACTCAATGCGTTGTTGAGCTTTCAAGCACTTCTCATCCAACATCTCGAGCTCCTCGAGGCGTTTTTGATGTTGTTCTTTGACCGTCATCTCTGTTGCGAGGACGATGCGAAGTGATGGAATCTAGATCTCTAGCAGAAGAACTGCTTCACATCTGTAGACTAGAGAGTATGGGGTCGCTCCAGTTGGTGTGCGTACGGTGGTGCGACATGTCCAGAGTGCTTCTCTGAGTTTATCGTCCCAATCTCGCTTGTTAGACTTCACAAGCTTTGACAAAATCTTGATGATCGTCTTGTTGAATGTCTCCACCAATCCATTTGCAACTGGGTTGTAGGCTGTTGACGAGACGTCTTGGATCTTGAATTTATCGCAAAACCTGATGAAGTAATTGCTGATAAATTGGGGACTGTTATCATGCACGATCAGTCTTGGTACACCGTGTCGATAGATGACATGGTGTTTTATAAATTTGATGATGTTACTGTTTTCACCTCTTTTAGCGAGATTGCTTCGGCCCACTTGGAGAAATAATCGGTGATTGCCAGGATAAATCAATCACCCTTGATGGACGGAGGGAAGATAGGACCCACAATATCCATTCTCTAAGTCTCAAATGGCCATGATGCACCCGAAGGATGCAACTGTTCTGGAGGTTGATGTATGTAGTTTGATGAATTTGACATGCGTGGCACTTTCGTGCGTACTCGATCGCATCGTTGACTATTGTCGGCCAGAAGTATTCCATTCTCCTAATACGGTCATAGAGCTTAGGACTGGGTTGGTGCGCGCCGTATTCACCTCCGTGCGCTTCCCAAAGCACCTCATCTGCCTCCTTGCTTGAGAGACATCGGAGTGGAAGGCCATCAAACCCGCGATGATATAATGTCTGGGTCTCCACGTCATAGAAGAATCTCTGGGCCCTCAGTCGGATAGATTCTCTCTCCTTCACATCCTCTGGCAAGATACCATGCAGGACGTAGTCAATAATAGAAAAGCACTAATCTCGGGGCTCCAATTTGGCTGGGTGGTGTATACTTTTTTAGTAACCACCCCCTTGCCTCTGTGTACCTCATTATATATTGGTACAAATAATTGATGAGTCCTGGCTGTGACCAGTTGCTCAGTCTCGAGAGGTTGTACCAACGATATCGCCAACGACGCGGTGCGTCCGCATAGGCATTTTGAAGGTGCGGGATATATTTGATGAAGAAATCTTCAAACGAGTCCGCCATCTCAATGGCTGCTTGGTTATAGGGAACCAGATCTAGATTCCTGACCTCGTAGTCACCACAGATCTGTTTGACTATCAGTTGTGAATCACCGTACTCTTCGAGATACTCGACCTCCAGCTCTTTGGCGAAATTAAGCCCAATAAGCAGCACATTGTATTCGGCCATGTTATTGGAGCACAGTCCGGTGAGCGAGTAGGCTCGGGGCATGACATGTTTCCCCAGAGAAACTAAGACAACTCTAACTCTAGCGGAGATCTTAGAACATCCGGGGGCACTTGCCACATTAGTAGCTCGAGAAGCTCTGTCAAAATACAACCGCCATATTTATTGTTGCGATGTGGTGTTGACCTCGTGAGATTCATCTGGCAAGTCATCATATAGCTCAGCTGCGTCCTTCACCGGGTTCACAGCCAAAAGGTCACAAATTGCTTGTCTCTTGACCGACTTCTGTTGTTTGAAGTCAAGTCGTACTGGGACAAGAGCAAAGCCCATTTTGCCAATCACCAGCTCATGGAACCTAGTTGTGTCATTAATATCCTGACAGGGTTTACGTTGAAAATGACATAAATCGTCTGTCCGACCAGGTAGTGCCGCATTTTCTAAATCGCGAATACTAATGTTAGGCACTACTTCTCGATCATTGGGTAATGAGACTCAACACCGACTAATATTTGGCTTAGGTAGTATACTACCTATTCATGACCGCTGTCGTCATCTTGCACGAGTAAAGTGCTTAACGAATGGTCCATTGCCTTGGTGTAAATCAGGAACGGTTTACCCGACTGCGGTGCGACAAGAACAAGATGCTTTGCGAGATACACTTTGATCTCCTCAAAGGGCTTTTGACAAGCGTCGTCCCAAATAAATGACACGCCTTTCTCGTTTAGTTTAGAAAATGACTGGCACTTTCCGGATAGATTCGAGATGAATCTCCGAATATGCGCCAATCACCCTTGTAAACCTCTGAGCTCTCTGAGATTTCTCAGAGGTTGTAGATCTTGAATTACCTTCACTTTATCATGGTCGACATGGATGCCCTTATTTGTGATGATGAAGCTGAGAAACTTGCCACTGGACATCCTGAGGAAGGACTTGGTAGGGTTCATCTTTAGCTGATGAGCTCGCATGAGCTCGAACATCGTTCTGAGATCTCTAATGTGATCACTCTTATCGCGGCTCTTCACGACCAAGTCATCGACGTAGCATTCAACCGTTTTCTGAAAATAATCGTGGAAAATCTTAGTCATTGCCCGTTGGTACGTGGCGCCTGCGTTCTTCAGGCTGAACGACATCACCGTATAGCAGAATATGCTGAGGGGTGTTCTGAATGTCGTGTGTTTGGCGTCATCCGGGTGCATCTTGATTTGATTGTATCTCGAAAAGCTATCCATGAAGGACATTCTCTCGAATCCACACGTATTGTCAATAATGATGTCGGTGATCGGGAGAGGAAAATCATCTTTAGGGCAAGCGGCATTTAGGTCTCTGTAGTCGATGCAGATCCTGATTGTCTCGTTCTTCTTTAGTACTGGGATGATATTCGCCACCCAGTCCGGGTGTTGCACTTCCGTGACGAAGCCTGACTCGATGAGCTTTTTTACTTCTGCCACAATTACCTCCATAATTTACAGACGAAACCTTCTTTACTGCTGCTTGACAGGTTTGGCATCTGGCTTGATTTTGAGGCAATGGGTTGCCACATGTGGGTCTAGCCGTGGCATATCTTTGTAGTTCCTAGCAAACACGTTGATATATTACTTAACAAGAGCGATCAGTTCTTCCTTTTCTTCTGGGGGAAGGCTGCCGCTTATGAAAATTAGCTTTGGATTGGCTTCGTCGCCCATATTGACCTGGACGACTACATTTTTAGTGGGAGGTTCTCTTTGCTCGAACTGGTCTCCGTATTGCATGTTGAAGTGATGAATCCATGAGTCCTCTCATGTTGGCTTCTCCTCATCGTCCTCCATGGTGGTAGGGTTGGAAGTGCCATATTGACTATCAGAGCCTTGAAGACTTCACCTAGGCTGATGTCAGAATCGCAAGCAGATGAATCAGACGAATGTCCGTCTTCTTCATCGGGTAAGTGGTTGTCAATCACCCAAGAGCATTCATCGTTTGAGGAGGATTCGTATCCTAATCCTCTTCTGAATGCATAATAGTTGTCCGGCTTCCCTTTCGGTACGTATGCCGCTTTGGGTGGGACCTGAGGACCTCGTCCGAAGCAAAGACCTCCTCCTTGCGGCAAGTTGTACCCCCACTTCTTCATGATATCCAGTGTTTCTGGGCTATATCTAAATGCGTGGAGTATAGGTTCGTTGTCATCGATGTCTTCCTCCAGGAAGTGATTCGGCATCAGAACCGCATCTCTTTTTCTGTAGACCAAGTATTTTTCACTACTTGATCTTCCTGGGATGATGAGTGTCGTCCCAAAGGAGTCTTGGAACTGTTTCTGCATTATACACGATGACCGTGTTGGTTGGTGCAAGTCAGGATTATTGTATAGTCCTGTTATTACGTCAGTTAAAGACAACGAATACTCTAAATCATTATTTATTATCTCGTTGGCAAGCTGCCAATTACAACCTTCATCCGACGATTCTTCATCGCCAAGATTGATTACAAGGGGCACAATGTCGTTCAAAACAAACCCACCATTATAATCAAGCCTGGCTTCAGTATCAGCTTCTCCACCGCTGTCCGTGCCTTGGGCCGATGATTCAGTTTCGGACACATTGCCGTAGAGGAGAGAATCAGTAAAATAATTCTCCATCCCCTTGAACGGCTGTTTGTCCACGACCACCGTCTTGACTTCATTATTTGTGTCTACATACTTTAGACACTTATGAAGAGTAAAGGGAACTATAATGTTATTGTGGATCTAAGGTCGACCCAACAATAAGTTATAGGAAGTCTCGGCATCGATCACATAACACGTGACCTTGGACTTCAACTCTCCCATCTAGCATTTCACTCAGATTTTACCAAGCGGCCAAGACCCGTTGGTGTTAAACCCGTAGATCACTGTACCAGTTGACGCCAGCTTACTAGCAGGAATTCTGAGACTTTACATGAGTCGTAGGGACATGATGCTCATAGCGGAACCCAGATCAACTTGGATCTGGTTAACTTCACTGGAGCCGATATACCCGGTAAAGTACAGTGGCCTGTCATGTTTGGAATTCCTCGTCTGCATGTCCTCTTTAGTAAAGATGATGCAGGGGAAGTGTTTGGAAGCTAGGTTGCAGTGCTGGGCTGTTGATGACTCCGGTTCCTCAGGAGTTGGCTTGATCTGGGTAAGGAAGACCTAAGAATCAGCCAGGGTTTCTTGTAGGGCTTCCTAGGTCTCTTTGGATAGTCGCAGATGCTCGTAGAGAGTGATTCTCACTGGTATGTTAGCTAGCTGAGCCATCACATTGAAGCGGTATGGGGAGTTAGAGCTTCCCAGTTCGTCTCCTCCGATCGGGCGATTAAACCGAGACTGCTTCAGGAGCTGAACCTCTTGTGGTTGCTTCTCCTTTGATTTAGTTGTAGCTTCTTTAGCAGCTGCCTGTTGTGCCTTTTCGGCGCGGGTGAGGGGAGTTGCTGCTACCCCTAGCTCTGACAGTGTCTTGGCTATCGGATCAGGAACTTCCGGGTACTTGTACCGGTACTCGTGTCCGCTCCTGGTGGCGTGGACTTCAGGTTCATCCTCTAAAAATTAGAATGTCACTATCCGCTCATCATCTCCCTCCAAGACTGCGGAGGCAATATGGCATAATTTTCCTTTTCCCTTTGACTTTTTCTTGGATGAAGAGGAGGTCATCTTCAAGTAGGTCTGGATGGACCCCACAAAACTTTGCCATTTGGAGTTGTGTGTGGTACAATCCATTTTTAGCGCTGCTTGTGCGGATCGTCATTCTCCGTCTTGATTGCTACCTTTACCACAGGTTCGGGTTCGAACCATGTCAAAGGCACCAAACCGAAGCTGATCGACATTGCATGTGCTCCGACCTTTTTCACCTTGGACGGCTTCATTGTAATGACCCCCACATCGATTAGGGCTTGGATCTTGTCCTTGAGGCCAAAACACAACTTGGTGGGGTGGTGGACCACCTTGTGGTAGGCACAATACCTCGGGTCATTGGTCCTCTTCGCTTCCTCTTGATTCTGAATCGGAGAGAGCTTGATCTTATTATTTTCCACCAAGTATTTGAAGAGGTTGGGAATCTCGTCGTCCCTAAAAGAATAGGACTTCAGGAATCTCAGCTCTGAAGGCCTTTGCTTCTGTGCCCTTGCTGCCACTACGACTGTGACTGCTACGGCGCCCGTTGTTGCGGCTGCTGTTGGGGTTGCAGTTGGAACGTTTAGTTTGTGACCGCTGTTCCAATCTGCTCCTTTCCCTTACCGCACGGAACAAAGTTGCGTTTCGGGGCTTCTGTGGCCGGTTGGCCTCTTTCCACCTTTTTCATTTTTAGGAAGTGCTCGGCTTGCTCGCCACGCACCTTTAGATCCTTCCATATAGCGGAGGGTGCTGTTCCCATTGCTTCAAGTACATCCAGCGACAAGTTGTTGTGACAAGTCTGGAGAATAAACTCCTCTGTAATCGAATCACGACAGTTCATTGCCTTGTTCCGGAATCTTTTGACGAAGGTGTCCACCGTCTCTCCGTCCTTTTGCTTTTCATCAAGCAACGTCCTGATAGATATCTCAGTGTCGTCGTCGAAGAAATTGGAGAGGAACAGGGACTCCATATCATCCCAACTGGTAATGCTGCCTGGTTTGAGACGGCGGTAGCAATCGAAGGCAGCTCCCCGAAGAGTGCCGACGAATGACAGAACCATCAGGGGATTATTTTCAGAAATCACCCCCAAGTGAGACTTGAAGTAAATTAAGTGTTGAGTGGGGGACCCCTTTCCGTCGAACGGCGTGAAGTTGATCAAGCTGAACTTCGACGGATATGGGATCGACTCCTACTCTCTAGGGTATGGATATGGTATTCCCGTCTTCTTTACCTCTTGAGCGGAGATCAATGTGTTGATCTTGCTCTCAACGTCTCTGATCTTCTCATTTTCAGAGGCCACATTGCCACTGGCATTCTCATGGACGCCCCCAGCATTCTGTTCTTCAGGGGGCTGTCTTGCACCATGGTCTTCTTCGTCAGAGTCGCTGTCAATTTGGTTGACATTGTTACGATGACTAGTCTCTCGTTGGTGGTTTGTCAATGCCTGAATTTGTTGGTCATGCATTTCACGCATCTGCTGCATGGCCATCTCCATTTCAACTTTAAAATTTTCTTTCTGCTTGGGCATTGCCTCTTCGAGCATCTTGGCCACTTGTTCGGCACTGATCATGAATGTTTTCTGGGGTTGTCCCCCGCTAGAAACAGTATTGTCAGAAGCAATTGCTGAGGCAGCATCTGACACTTCGTCTTCTGACGGCAATCCCTTCAAGATTTTGTCATAATGGGGGCGTTGCGTCCCAGTACGCAACCAAGTTAACCGGTCGGATGATCGGGGACCAGTGCGATTCGACATTCCTCTGCTCATCATATTATTGGTAACTCTGGGAAATTCGTCGCCTTGAGTCACTAATCTTTTCTTGCAGAATCATCTGGGGCTAGGCTTTGAAAAGGTGTCGCCCAGTCTATCGAAGACGGATACTCTCCCCAGAGTTGATCTGTGGCAGGTACATTCTGACAACGCTGCCTTAATTAGCCTGGAACAGGGGCAGTATGCAGGTCTTTCAGGAGAACTCCTTTTGTGAGATTTCCTCGTACCCCCAGCACGGTAGTACAGCTCGTCGGCATGGATACTGGAGCAAACCATCGTGCGTCGGTGGGAGTCTTTGGGTATAATGTCGTCATCGTCAGACGGAAACGTCTCCTTTCGAGGGCGGACTGCTTCATCGAAACTGCCAAAAGTGACTTGCCTTGACATTCACCTGTGTGGGCATGAAGTCTCGACGGACTCTCGGACTTCGATTCTGGGTCTGGTAGGTGTAGCTAGAGGGGCCTTGAGGTGGGTTCGACCTCCTGCACGAGAAGTGACCCGTGATTCCCTCAATAGACCAAGGCGCTCCTTGATAGTTGGCCTACTGGTCGAGGCAGAAGTTAGCTTGGCTAGAAATTTGGATGTGGACACCGGAGGTGGCCTCAGCGCCATGGCAGCTTTGGTTGGGGTGCCGGCGGGTTTTGGCTTTGTCACCGGAGCAGTTGGCATTGAGACGCCTTCAGCCCTTGGCTTAGGCGCCGAGGCCGTCAGTGCTGGGGCACTTGCAACTCTTGGCTTGGGCGTCGAGGCAGGAGCTGAAGTGCCAGTGGCCTTGGGCTTAGACACCATGATCGCCGTAGCTAGACTTCTTGTGGACTTGGGCCTCCAGACCTGGCAGGTTGCTGGTGACTTTTTGGCCACCTGTTCCTTCTTCAGCTCACGAACTTGCGACACCAGAGCTGGTGCCTGCGCGAGGAGCGCGCGTCGCTTCCGGATGCGTTCTTGAAGGGTGGAATGGTTCCGCTTGACTCAGACCCATTCGTTGGTTGACAGCTTGGAAGGGCCATCGATCACTCGAGGCTGGAGCCTCTGTATAAGTCTAGATCTTAGATCCGCCTCGTAACGGATCCCATCCGTTGATTGCATGGCTTGGGCGAATTTGCGCGCCATGCTCTATCGTCGCCTTTGATGGGCTCGCTTGGAGAGCACGGGTGTGTCGTCGGCGGTCATCTCATGCGCTGGGGGAACTTGGGCTTCAGGCGCCTAGGTAGATTTACCGCTACCGGCGGCAGCGGGGTTAGATTAGCCATCGAGGGACTCTGTATCCGAGGCCCATCAGATTCTCCTTGCAGCGGAGACTTTCTTGGAGCGGCGGGGAGAACTGGATCTGGAGGAGGAGGAGGAGGAGAGGTACTCCTTGAACTTTTGCTAGTCGAATTCGAACTCGACCTCTTCCTCTACCGGGATCGGAATCCGCGGCTACAGCACGACAACCTCCGATTTGAGGCCGGTGGCTCCCACTGTGGTCGCCAGCTTGTTCTCGGGGAAAGTTACTGAAATTTTCATTGCTTTGAATTGTTACAAACTTCAGTCGCCTGAATTAAAATTTAAATAAAGATCGCCTTTTTATAAGACTTTACAATGAAAAAATCAAATTAAAGATTACAACTTTAAACCCAATTTGAACAAACGCGGGATCCGTTTATCGGATCCTCGCTTGCGTGGGTATCTTTGCCTCTGACGAGGACTTGTTTCGTCCTTGGACCACCGCGTAATTCCGATCCAAGTGAAGATCTAGATTCTAGATCTGCAGATCTGAGGGGTTTATTTCACAAAGGAAAACACCTACGGGGATCAACTCACGAAGGAGGTGATCGCCGGAGCGGGTGAAATTTATAAGGAGAAGTCCCGCGCTGGACCTTGGGACTAAGACGTAGCTTAGCCGAGAGGGTAGATCTGCAAATCTGACCCAGATCATTGTAGATCTGAGCTCGATTCCCTACCTCGTGATGTAGATCTGGCGTGGACGAGTTCGACGCTTGCACGGGACATGGATCTGACTTTCCTCCTTCGCCGGTACTCTGATCTGTGCAAGAAGGACTCGTAGATCTCGCGTAATGCTTCGCCAAAAATCCTAGATTTTTCAACCCTCCACAATGAAACCCTCCTGATCTATTTATAGGGAAACAAGGGGGGAAAGTGCCCGGCACCATTGGTGCCTCGGCATTGTGGCCGAGGCACCAATGGTGCCTGTGCTTGGCCATCATAGCCGAGGCACCATTGGTGCACCAATTGGTGCCTCGGTCAGCCGAGGTGCCCTTTTGGGGCTTTTTCTGACTTTTCTGGCGTTCGTCCGCTGTTTTATCCGAGTTCGGTTCATTCGGTTGTGTTGGATCAGAACCTGGTTGATCGTTCCGTTGAATCTGAAATCTGCTCGGTGTAATTTCGTCGGCGCTTGAATACGGTTGATTCCGTCTGTCCAAGTCTGATCGACTCGCCTTGTTGAGTCCCGCTGATCTAAAGCCTCATCGCTGGATTTATTCCACGAAACGTCACTTCGTTGACTCATACACATTGCTGGCTCGCTTCATGCGTTTGTCGGCTCGCTTCATGCGTTCTGCGATGCCGTTACGTCATCAGCGGCTCTTGGTCGCATTGCTTGATGGGTCGTTGGTTGTGAACCCACCCTCACAAGTCTGATTCGGATACTGATAAGCAATTTTCAATGCAGAATCGTTCTCGTTGTCAGCCAAAATGTAATCGTCGATCCTCACCAAGGAGGAATCAGGACTCTTCCCAATCGCCTCACCAAGGAGAATGAAGCGGGGACGCAGTATGCGAATGCAAACCATGAGTGTACAAAAAGGCGAAAAAAAAGGCTCACCAACAAATGATGGGGGTACGCCCTCATGCGAAGAGGTAGACGGCTGGCTCCTCGAAACTCGAGATTTCCCGGACATAGCTAGCTGCACAATAAATCAGGGAGTCAGATACAAAAGAGGAAATTACAAATTCTAACCAAAATCCTATAGAAATGTGAGGTTTTGTGATTGAATTCTAGTTAAACCTACAAGGGTTACACCGGGTTCAATTTTTCGTTCAAACACCTCTCCGAATTGGATTTGGCCGTGAAATGACCAAAATACCCCTGGATCCAGACTTAAATTTCGGCCATCAAAGTCAATCTCAGTCCCAAAACTTTCAGTCGCACAAATCCCCCTTGAAACCAAAGTTTAGGGCTATTTTTACACAAAACCCCCTGAATTTGAACCTTTTTGCACAAAAACCCCCTGAATTTTAGCCACAATTTGCATATAACCCCCCAGATTTTGGCCAAAACAAAAATTTAGGAATACCCAGTTATCATTGTCCTACCAACCCATCAAATTATAGTTGAATTTTTTCACAAAAGCCCCTCAAATTTCAGCCCTCTTTTTCATAACCCGAAATCCCTCCAATTTCATGTTATTTTCCTCAAAAACCCTAATTTGAGGCATGAGATCAAACCCATAAGTTCTTGCATGTATTATTACAGGTTTGTTTACTAAAATACAAAACCAAATATACAAGAGTGGTGGAGGATTTACTGGAAGGAAGTTTGGACACCCGAGAAACTAAAATCTGAGAGAAAAGATGGAGGTACCTCAAGAATCTAAATAGCACAAGGATTTGAGTGATTTCTTGAATCTAAAATAAAGAGGAGACCTGAACTATGGATGCTCGCTAAAGTTTGAAGACGGCGAGGCGAGGAAAGAAGGAATCAAGGCCTGTTTGGTGTAAAAATCTCCTCTGTATTTGTAGTGTCGTTTGTTTTGAAATCAAGAATCGCTTTTTACAACAGAAACGAAGGGTAGGCCCTTCTTGTTTTTAACATGGGTTCGTTGGTAGCGATAGGACGCCTCCCTCGATGCTTGAGTCAAGTTGGCTTTCTTTGGACGATCCGATCGACGTTGCGGGCGGAGAACTTCAGTACGCAGTAGAAGCTGCGACGTGCTTGAGTTCGATTCTACTCGAGCCTTGCTCACTTGGGTATAGCTACGATGCAAGAGTTTGCAAAGAGCTAGAGAGTCTCTAAATCTGAGAATTCAAATTGAGATTCTTAGAGTGCCAAGCAGCTGAGTGCCTCAATGCTTGCTAGCTTCCAGCCTTCTCCCCCAAAAGAAAAAAAGCCCCCTCTCATGTGGAGATGGTGGCTTATAAATAAGCCAGGAGAGGCATGGCTATTCCCTTGATTCGTGGGATATGGCCATGCCTAGTTTAGGAGAGCCATACTACCCCTAAGGGATATGACCACTCAGGTGTGATGAGAGCCATGCCTCATCATTACCCAGGACGTGGAAAGTGGGTTGGCCCACTTCCCAAGTGGATGGCCACCTGTATTGTTCAGGCGAGGCTAGTAACTGATCAGGCGAGCTCGGCGAATGTGGCGAGCTTTGACGAACTGGCGGGGTCAATTGGCGAGCCCCGCCAACATGAGTTGGCGTCTTTCACTCAGGGGGCGGGCAAGGCATTTTAGGCGAGCCTCAACCCTTCAGGCAGGCTTCAAGCTTTCAGGCAAGCTCCAAACCTTCAAGCGAGGTACGTAGGTGAGTCTCAAGCCTTGAAGCGAGCTGGCGCTTAGGCGAGCTTGATTTTCAGGTGAGCTTGCGGTCGAGCTTGATTCAGGTGAGCTCCGAGCCTGTAGGCGAGCTTGTGGTCGGGCTTGCTCCAAGTGCCCTTGTGTTCGTGCAGGCGAACTCACAAGTTGGAAGGCTTCGTGTGGGCGAGCCATCGTTCAGGCAACGTTGAGTTCACGCTAGCGAACCCAACAAGCGGGAAGGCCTCGTGCAGGCAAGCCTTCGCTTAGACGACATTGAGTTCGTGCTGGCGAACTCAACAAGTGGGAAGGCCTCGTGCAGGCGAGCCTTCCTTCAGGCGGCATTGAG
>JBAKGM010042470.1:0-17875 GCA_037177215.1 Asparagus racemosus
AGAGAGAGAGAGAGAGAGAGAGAGAGAGGAAAATGATAATATGAGATGGTGATATGAGATTCTTCTCGTGAGCTAGCTCAACTGGCTATCCGGTATGATGATCGGCAACGTACATCATAATTTACACCTCACATGATCTTTATGTTGAAAAAAATGAATTGTTTTGAAATTTTTAACCATTATTTATCCATGTGCAAAAAGGATGGCTATTAAGCTGTCTGAAAATTTAACATATTAAACTATTTTGATTCAGTCTCCAAACTGTATGAAAATTTTACCATGCACATTTAGTGATAATTAATTTGAACAAGATGTATGGCGTCGATCATGAATATGATGAGCTGATTAGTCTAGCTCATGATAAGATTTGAGCTCACTACTGTCCATGTTAACAAGTTTCCGCATCCACAAGAAACACCTATCTACATGGACTATAGAAACCATAAACAGCTCAATTTAGAAGTGCGTATGAACAGTTAGGTGTGGCAAAAGGGTTGGTCTGGTCAATCATGAGCTCATCTATATAAGCTTGCCCCGTAAAATAATCGGGTCGACCCGTTTATATAACGGGATACTTGTACTTGACCCATGTGATCCATTTGTTAGTATTTGAGATTGATTCTACCTTTCTTCTTGATTGTCGTTGTGTTTCTACTTGTGTTCGGATTTCTTTGCATAATTATTGATTTAAGTGCTTGATCTGTCTATCAATAACTAATTCCCTTTCTTAGAATATATGTCGAATTGTTTATCTGCACACACACTTCTGCAATGTTGTCCATCTCAGCAAGTTTTGTGGATTTTCTCTATTTTTCTACATCTACAAGAAACACCTATCTACATGGACTATAGACACCTTAAACAGTTCAACCTAAAAGTGTGTATATGAACAGCCAAGTGTGGCAAACGGGTTGGGTTGGGTCAACTTTGATCTGTTAAATAATCGGGTCGACCAGTTTATCAAACGGGATACCCATACTTGACTCATGCCATCTTTATTAGTGTAATTAATTTTAATTTAGTTTGAAGTATTAAATTAATTTTGAAATAATTTCCAAAGAACCAAAACTTATTCTATGTTGATGCAGATAATTCTTGTAGAGAAAAAGGGCATTTGAACTATTCCACTGTATTTGAAAGGAAAACATTAATCCAATGACTGATTTTATATCTGTTTCATACACCATTAAAACACAATTAATGCATTAGATTAGAATTGCGTATTGGATACTTTTTTCATGCACAGCAAGCTCATCAAGGCCATTCATTGAGAAATTATCGGAAGGTGACATTTACCGATCGTTCAAAGCATGCCCTCCATGAGAGTAACACATCACCATTAATGCAAGTACGGTGATGAAATCAATCAATCTACAATTACTAGGTAGAGTCCACATCCCCCACCACATCCCCATTTCTGCTACAGTAAATGTTACAGTAGTAACAATGAATCGTTGGTGAAGTGCAGGGAAAGTATATTTACTGTGTATGTTACAGTAATTTTTACTGTTGAATGAACCGTAAATTTAAAAAAAGAGGCCGTGCAAAGCACGGGGTACACACTAGTATATAGATAATACTAGTGTCCAATTCCTAACCACTTAAAAACACGTTGGCGGCAATATTTAAACAAGAAAGAGACGGCATTGAAGTCGAAAACAGGTGACAACCGGCAATGTGGCTTTTTTCTTAAATCTAGCTGATGAGTTAAATCAAGTTGGAAAAGTTTTAGGGTAAATGTCATAAATTATCATGAACTAATTTGGTTGTTGCGAAACTATCATGACCATTCCAAACTATAAAAGAACAGTAGCACTCATGGAATTATTGCGGACCACGTTAAGTCTTGAGTAAGTATTAACTACCCTTGAAAATATGAAAGAAGGTGTAGCTGGTCGGGTCAATCATGAGCTGATCTAAATAAGCTTGACCCGTTAAAATAATCAGGTCGGCCAGTTTATATAACGGGATACTTGTATTGTACCTACGTGATCCATATTTGTTACTGTAGCTTGCAAAATATTTTTTTAAAAAAACTTAGAACCATGCCAAATCTTATTGAGGAAAAAAAAATCTCTTTTTCTTGATTATGTTAGGAGTTGAATGGGTAATTTGTTGCCATAACAAGTAATGACTAGATATCTACATACTCTTTATGAGTATAATAGTTTCCCTTGGATGAAGTGGCGTCACGGAACCCCACTTCATTCAAGGTAAATCCGCCCCCGCATGTACGTGCGTATGTGTATGTCACATGCATAGCAGTATTATATCTGAGATGTCCATATGCATTTGAAAACAAAGCACACCGATCCAATTGCAAACAATTGATATCTCTTACTCTATTAATACGATTGGATAAGAAAATGACACCAAATCACAATATTTATGATTAATACGATTGGATAAGAAAATGACACCAAATCTGACGATATTTATGAACCATGATCAATCTAGCTGAAATGACACCAAATCTGAAAATATTTATGAACCATGATCAATCTAGCTATTAATACAGCTCATGTTCCCAACTGATATTGTCCAAACCCAATCACTTAAAAAAACATGTTGGCAGCAGCACTTAAATGGAAAAAGAAATTAACGACACGGCATTGAAGTCCAACACGTGAGACCGGCTATGCGGCAGGCAATGGTTCACGGCGATATTCTATGATCTTCTCCTTTAATCTTTTGGCTACTGTTAATCACTTCTCTCTGAAAGCTAAGAAAATTGCTTCCAACCCCCTAAGTATACAAAATCCTGATTTCACCCTCTTTGACCTTTTTCCCAGGCGTCTACCTCAGTGACCTAAAAGTTCATGCATTAACCACCCTACATTTTTTTAATAAATACATAAAATATTGCCGCCCTCGAGCTGGGGCGGATTTACATTGTAAGTTGCACCCCTAACAATTTAAAATTTGCCTTTTTATTTTTTCTAAATTTTCAATTTCCCCCTAGTTTTAAAATATTTGCACCCAAACATGCTCATTTTTGTTTATCTATCACATTATGTGCAAAATATAATGAAAAGCGTTGGTTATTGTTATAAGATAGATACCCAAATAAGTGGGTGGATATTATCTTATCTTAGAGATAAGTTATTCATAATCCTAATAAGTGTAGGATTCAATCTCTAAGCCCTTTATATATAGATATAGGGTTTTCATGATGGGAATAAGAGAGAATAGACCAAAAACCTTCATATAGGTGTCATCTCCTTCTCCGTTCGAATTCGTGCTTTATGCGATAGTCGGGGGGTGATATGCGGGAGTTTCTCGCCGATTGCACGGTGTAGTTTTCCTCCGGCTATTGATCAAGAAAGGTATGACAATCCTACAAAAAATATCTGAATCAATAACCCTAAACTTACTGTTTACGTTTCCTAGATGCTAGGGTTTATGTTGTTTCCGATGTGCATTGTTTATGTAGTAGAATAAACTATTGCATGAGCGTAGTTATTCAGATCCTACAAAAAGAAGCAAAACTAAAGTGTACTGAGTTGCATTCCCATCAGATAGTGCAATTTTATAATATTATATTTTTCAGTTGAAGGTAAATAGATGTTGGTCCCTCATCTTGCTCTCAAGAAAGTTTTCCTAGATCCGTCACCGCCGTCATCTCTCCCATGATCCATGAACTATCTCTCTTCCTTCTCCTCCACCTGCTCCTCAATCATTAATTCTCTTCTGCTGTTGCCACCTGGCCTTCGCTATCTCCATTCTCTCATGCTTCTCCTTTCTCATAAACCCATGAACCTGACCACCCTATATCCATCCTATTATGAAAAATCTCCACGATAAGCTAATATCAATCACATGAAAATATGAACTATATCGAGAGCATACGAACACAAAGATATACGTGATTCGGCTTGTAGCCTATGTCCATGGGCGAAGGAGGGGAATAGTTTTACTAAATTGTGAGGAATACAATGTGAAACCTCTCAAACACTCAATCCCAAATAACACCCTAAAAGCCTAATACAACTCTCTCAAATAAAAGAACAAAAAGAGAAAAATATCAAATAGACTTCACAAAAGAACTCTCTCTTTTTGATTGGTGCTCTATAGATTAATGATGCTAATTGGCTTGAAAGACTATACAAATATAGCCTTGATGACCCCAACTCCTTGCTGTCCACGGAATAAGAGTTCTAATGGGAATAAAAGTCCACATATCCTAAAGCCTAACAAAAGTCCAAGTAGGAATAAACCTCTAATATGATTGGCTGTATAAATTCTAATATAAGTAGAACTTTGATACCCAAAACAATTAGAATTATAACTCAGGCCTACTAAGTGCCCTTGACCAATGGGCCCTATGACCCATCAATCAATTAATCACCAACTCATACTCTTAATCAAAACAAGCCAAGACAAAAAAGAAACTCCCAAAGCAATAGGAATTTGAGTATTTGAGGCAACTTATAACAAATCTCCACCTTGACTCAAATACATAGAAAATTCCCCAAAATAAGTTAACTTACTGCACCTTCTCTAATAGCCCCGCAGGACATCTAAGTACAGCACATATCGATCAAGTCCAAGCCCAGCTTGAACTTGCCAACTGAAAGAGGCCTCCTAAACAAATCGATTGAATTGTCTGCACGACGACCGTAACTCTTAGCGAAGTCATCACCTGAAGTAGCGCCTGAATAGCTGAAGGGCACAAAATTGTTAACCGACAATGCAAAAGCTACTGTTTCTTCATATCTTCGCGGTGGTCGAATATCTTGTCTAGACCAATCTCTAGTAATAGTAAATTCTCGCTCTTCCTATAGGTGTTGAGATGCTTTGTCTACTTGAATGGGATCTGGCAGCTGAACTCCAGTAGTCTTATCTTGCTGAAGAGCTAAATCATGAATTTCTAACTTCACCTTATGTCCTGTAGTGCGTGCTTTATCATCAACTGAAACTGGTGACTGTGTTTGGTGGAACATAGTAGACTCAACAAAAGTGACATCACAGCTGATTATAATCTTAGGAGACTTCGGATCAGGACACCACAACCTATAACCCTTAATATCCGATGCATAACCTAGGAATATGCACTTCTTCGTTCGAGGCTCAAGTTTCCTTTGACTAACATGGGCATATGTAGGGCAACCAAATATTCTAAGATTAGAATAATCCGCAAGCTTACCGGACTAAACCTCCTCTGGAGTTTTACAACCAATAGCAGTAGATGGTGACCGATTCACTAAGTAACCAGTTATATTGATAATCACATTTTTATTACATTTTATCCCTCATTATCTATTTCATTTAAATAAAAATATCACTAATAAACGTGTTTTATCTTAATTTGCAGTTTAATAAAGAATTAATGACTAAAAGATTAAAAAACTCAAATTTCCTTTTTTTAAACATTTTATTAAAGTTCAGGATCAAGCTAAGCAATCTATAGAAGCCGAAAAAACAAGGATCTAATATGAAAAGAAATCAAGTCACAATCATGTTCAAGACGACTAGCCACAAAGAAATGGTGATATCTCCCAATCTAGAAGGAGAAATTTAACATATATTATATGAAAATCACCTATATCGACGAGACGGAGTTGTCTGCATTTTTAGAATTTTGAAGTTCTAATCGGTTGGTCAACCGCTTGGCCAATCGGTTGATCGACCATGTAAAATTCAATGATTCTTGTTGCTTGCCATAGGCTATAAATAGGGGTAAATAGTAAGGGCTTTGAGTGAGAAAAATTTTGTAAAAACTCTTTTTAGAGATGAGAATTACTCTTAATTGAGAAGACCTTTCAAATTGTAACTTTGTTGCAATTAATAAAAAAAATTTCACCCTTCATGTTTTTCTTTTTTTTTTCTCTTTGTTTGATCATGAAATTGAAGATAAGATGAAGATCAAGATGTAAATTTGCCTTCATCAAGAGGCTAGAACCCTCTTGGATTGTAAATTTTCTTATTTAGATATTCAAGAGGCTAGAACTCTCTTGTTTTAGATTTATTTTAATGCTTGTAGAGTAGATTTACCTTTAAATTTTTACTTTCTTGCTTTAATTTCTTGCATTTATTTTATATCTTAGATTTTATTTTCTCGCACTATTCACCAAGAGGATAGAACCCTCTTGGGAATTAGTTTTTTTATTTTCTCTTTTTTTGATTCACCAAGAGGCTAGAACCTCCTTGAGAATTAGTTTTTATTTTTATTTTCTTTCCCTCTCAAGGAGGCTAGAACTGTCTTTGGAGTTTGTTTTTATTTCTCTTCCTTTCATTTATTTCTTGTTATTTTTTAAGATGTGGAACTAATTCTTGTAGGAACTCTAGGATTGTATGAAATTAACTTGATTTCTTTTATAATTTGTGAATCATTCTCTTGTGCTTGAAATGATCATGTTTAGAATAATCAACTTAAGAACTAATTGGTAGAAGGAATTCTAAAATTACTATTTAGTTGTTGTTCTTTTCATAAGTATTAATTTTACTTAGATGATAACTTAATAGATTAAGCTTTCCTTGAGTAGTTTGATAGTCTACACTTAATACATCTAAAGTAAAATATGATAAAAAAGAGAATAGTTCATAATTTATAACTGAAATTGGCTAGTGGATTCAATTCTAAATTCCTCATATCTCTAATTAAATCCTCCATCTTTTACTTTCTTGATTTTCCTCATTGCTCTTGATTTTTCTTTCTTGATTTTATTTTCCTTTATTTCTTTCTCCCCTCTCAATCTCATTTTGCTTTTATTTGCATATATTCACAACCACTCTTATTCTCTCCACAATCATATTCATCACACTCCTAATTGTCACACACACAACATAAGAACCGATTTTGGTTAATTCCTACATCACCTTCCTCGTGAGATCGATAACTTTTTATACTATAACTTGATAGTTGTGCAGTTGCAACTTTATGTACATATTAATATACTATCAAGTATTCACCACTTCCGCGCAGTATTCCTTTCCTAAACTGCATTGAACATCATACAATGAGCTTTCTCCAAAAGAGTTCTGTTCATACGTTTTGCCACTCTCTTTTGTTGCGGTGTGCAAGAGACTGTACTATGTCTAACGATTCCCTACTTGCAGAACTAATTAAATTCTCCTCCACAAAACTCAAGGCCATTATCTATTCTAATCCTCTTAATCAACCTCCCAGTCTACTTCTCAATCAAAGACTTTCACTGCTTGAAAGTCACAAACACCTCATGTTTATGTCTCAAAAAATAGATCCAAACCTTCCTAGAGTAGTCATCAATGAAGGTCAACAAATATCTTGAACTACCACCTTTTGAGGCAACGTGAGAAGGTCCCCAAAGATTTGAATGAATGTAATCCAAAGTACCTTTAGTCCGATGCACTGCCATACTGAAGCTGACTCTTTTCTGCTTTCTGAAGATGCAATGCTCGCAGAATCTCAATTTTCCTGTACTCTATGCACCTAAACGACCCTTCTTGCTCAACTCGGTCAATCCGCTCTCATTCATATGACCAAGTCTCATATGCCATAATTTGGTAGTATCGGCTCCTGATATCAATGATGCAACTGTAGTCAAACCGGTAATGGTAGAACCCTGCAAAACATACAAACTGGCGACCTTCTTTCTTTTCACAACCACAAGAGAGCCTTTTGTAACCCGAAGAACTTCACATTCACTTGAAAAATTACACCCAAGACTTCAAGAGTGCCAAAAGAGATGAGATTCTTTCTTAAACCTGGAACGTGCCTAACATCAGTCAAAGTCCTGATGACTCCATCATGCATCTTAATCCGAATTGTGTCTTTCCCTACAGTCCTGCATGAGGCGTTATTCCCCATAAAAACAACTCCACCATCAATAGCTTCATAAGTGGTGAACCAGTTTCGATTAGGACACATATGATATGAACAATCCGAATCCAAAATTCAATCATCCATGCTCCTGTTTTTATCACCTGTAATCAACCAAATTACATCTTTAGCAATATCAACTCTAGCTTAGTCCTCCTTAGATTTTTCTTTGTACTCTTCTTGTTTATTCTTATTCTTCAATATGTAACAATCAGCCTTGATACACCATTTCTTCTTGTAATATCTGAAGGTCAGATTCCTATGCTTCAACTTATACATGTTACCTCCAAAGCCCCTTTCTTTCGATCTTTCTCGAACAAACAAGCCATCAGCTTTATCGCCACTTTTCCTTATGGTTAACTCTTTGTCAATCTTCTCCTTATTCAACAAGTTCTCTTTGACGTCCTTAATGCCAATTGAGTCTCGACCGTAAATCGTAGTATCCCTGAAGTGCTTGTAGGAAGACGACAAAGAATACAATAACAATAGGGCTTGATCTTTATCATCGATCTTAACATCAATCTTACTCAAATCTGTAATCACAGAATTAAAGTCACCAACATGAGATTAGTGAGCAACTTTGTCAAATACAAATCCTCCAATTTAGACCATAAATCAACGGTTATCTTCTCCGTGAGAACTTCTTGCAAAACTACATTTGTCAAGCATAACTAGATCACTGGGAGAGCTTTATCATCTAACTCGTTCCGATCATCCTCCATCATTGTAATCGATTTCTTCGACTTCCCAAATAAAGCCTTCTTTAATCCACTCTGTGTCAATACGGCGATCATCCTAACTTGTGAAAGGCTGAAACTAATGTTGCCGTCAAACTTCTCGATATCCCACTTTGTAGTGGTTGTCATCATCTTCTCGTATGATCGATAGCTGAGGGCTCTGATACCAATTTGTTATGACAAATCCCCAGGATAAGCTAATATCAATCACACGAAAGTGCGAAATATATCGAGAACACACGAACACAAAGATATACGTGGTTTGGCTTGTAGCCTACATCCACAGGCATAGGAGGAGAATCGCTTTATTAAATTGTGAGGAATACAATGTGGAATCTCTCAATCACTCGAACCTAAATAACACCCTATCAATCACTCGAACCTAAATAACACCCTAAAAGCCTAATACAACTCTCTCAAATAAAAGAACAAAAAGAGAAAAATATCTAATAGGTTTTACAAAAGAACTCTCTCAAAGAACTCTCTCTTCTTGATTGGTGATCTGAAGATTGATGATTCTAATTGGCTTGAAAGATTGTACATATATAACTTTGAAAACCCCAACTCCTTGTTGTCTACAGAATAGGAGTTCTAATAGGAATAGAAGTCCACATGTCCTAAAGTCCACCAAGAGTTCAAGTAGGAATAAACCTCTAATATGATTGGCTATGTAAATTTTAATGTAAGTAAGATTTTGATATCCAAAACAATTAGAATTATAACTCAGACCCAGTAAATGCACATGACCAGTGGGCCCTATGACCCATCAATCAATTAATCACCAACTCATATTCTTAATCAAAACAAACCAAGCAAAAAAAGAAACTTCAAAAGCAATATAGATTTGAGTATTCGAGGCAACCAATAACACATCCATGAATTCATCCCACCCATGAATCCGTTTAGCTATATTTGTTAATTTTATCTTAGTTTTTTAAGGTTAGATATTATCTGTCAACTTTGGCCTTTATTTCTAAACTTTCTAGCTATTAGTTATTTGCTTTAGCTACTTTTTGTTAACTTTACTTATTATTTATCAAATTTTAGTTATTATTTGTTAATGGTAGCTAGTAGTTGTTAAGTTTCTATTGAATTTGTTAACTTTATATATTATTCGTTAATTACGGCGAAAATTTGGTGGAGGACATCTTAATTTGGCGAAGGGAGCTGTTTTGGAGGAGGTGTTGATGGTTGAGAAAGGAGAAAGGAATTGATATTACATGCATTTGCAGTTTCAGTTGAGGAAGAGTTCGAATGCCAACGCGTAAAGAATTGATATTACATTTGCAATTTCGGTGGAGAAACTGTCACTTGTTCAAGAACTTGTAAAGAATTGAAATTTTATATTTTTAATAAATAAGTTATTAATATTACATTTGCAAAGAGTACCAAACTATATAAGAAAGTATCTCCATCAAGGCAGCCTTAGCAACAAAAGCAAATCAAAACCACATATCAATGAAACAAAGTAGGAAAAACAAATAACCACAAAAGCACATGAAATAACGAGGTTCTGCGATCAATGTGATTATTTACATCATTGAATTATATTCAAGTCATGATTCCATTAATAATCAAAATGATAACATTCAAAACCTCTCACCTTTTAAGCCATGAAGAATCCAATATTCTTAGCATCTTATAAGAGAACCGGAGGTATCCTCCATGATTGGGAACATTTTGGAACTATCTTCATTAGGACTACCAAAGAATTTGAGCGATGCAATTATGTGATATTTGTCAAGGAGGTCATTATGTAGAGTATTTAACAAACGCTCAAGTGAGGAGGGATGGAGTAAGATGGCCAATGTGCTTATGAAGGAAACCAAAGATTATATTGGATCATGTCAGTTTGGTGACTATTTCCTGTGGCTTTCATGGTTGGATTAGACGCGAGATTGGAAAGAACATTCAGCACGGTGGACAAAATCCTAGAGCAAAGTATTAAGGATCAATGCAGTGTTGATAGTAAATCAGCAGGTAATAGGTTTGAGCATGATTCCTTCGTTCGATATCTTGCTTTCGCTTCAGAAAGATGGTAAGTCTGGAATTTACTTGGACAAGGATAGAATCAAAGCTCTTACCGAGGTAAGTAACTTATGATATTGCTTGATCTTCTGCTAACATTACTGTCTTTCATGTCATGTAACTTCATAATTTTCTAGGACACATTTGGTGCTGGAACCCCTGTAACAGTGTTGGTCCTAGAATGAGCAATGGAAGAGCTAGTAAGAAATCTAGGAGCCATGAAGAAATTAGAATGAATTAAGCAGTAAAGTTAATCTATAGGCTTCGAAATGAACTACTTGAAAACAGTGATAAAGAAAACTTTGCGATTGCACCTAATTAACCAGTCAATTGCTGGTTCCAAGGGGAAGTAACGCAGAACACTCTTCTACAAGGCTATGAAATCTCCATGCAAACACGAGTTATTATAAATGCATGGGCTATTAGTAGAGATATTAAGCACTGGGAAGCACCAAATGAATTTCTACCCGAGAGATATTTGAACAGTCTTAACAGATCACAACAGGCATGGTTTCCAGTTTATCCCTTCTGGTGTAGGCCGAAGGGCTTGTCCAGGGATCAAGTTTGTGATATCCATTACCGAAGTTGCATTGATGAACCTTGTGTATCATTTTGATTGGAGACTTCCTGATGGAATGAGACCAGAAGATGCAGATATGGAGGAAACTCCTGAATTTACAACGCAGACAAGTTAATCTCCGTCTTGTTGCGACAACTTACTCGCCTTGGTAAGGACAGTTGTGTTGATGTGCTGCTGGTTTTATATTAAGGGGTAATTTAAATAAGAACAAAAATAGATGAGTGAATTGAAGTGTCTAAAACAAATCCCCAAGCAATACAAACAATTAATATCAAGTATCAGAGAATAAAGAATGAAGCTAATGTTGGATCTGAGATGCAAGCCTAGAGGATGGGTGAACACGTTTACTATCATTTTTCGCCAAAAACATGGAGTATGCAACGAAATATAAAAAATAAAGGTGAGAAACGATATAAATAAGTATAATCAAACACCAACGGCAATTAACCAAGCACTCGCAAGATTTTATAGTGGTTTGGATAACAATCCTACATCCACCATTCCTTCTTATAGCGGGGCTTTCTCACTATGCAAAGAGTTCACTTGAATCACAAACCCTATTCAGTAGGCTTACAAGAATGCGTCCTAAAATCTACCAAATACCAGTCATCTAACTCAACTCCCACAATGAGTAACTCTTAACCCTAGCTAGTCCTAACCCTCAATTCAACTGACTTGAATGTGTCGTCAAAGAAGTTCAAAGCAATAGCAACACAAATAATTAAAGCGTAAAATTTAAGAAAGATCTTATAGCCCTTTTGCTAAACAAATCGTCTTTCGAAGAATATAACCATAGCTTAATGAAGCACGGTGAAGAAGATCAATCCAACGGCACTCTCATCGCTGAAACAATCCAGAGATGGTAGGTGCGATGAGTAAGAGTTTAACGAGGCTCCGGGGTTAAACTCTTCAACTTGATCTCTCACAAATCAAAACCTAGAATTCTCCTCCTCTCTCTCTCTCTCTCTCTCTCTCTCTCTCTCTCTCTCTCTCTCTCTCTCTCTCTCTCTCTCTCTCTTCCTCCCTCTCTTTCAATGATATAGACTCTCCAATAGGTCAAGAAAGCGATATCCAAACATGGTAGAAGTTAGAGAATATATAATCATTGAACAGCAAAAATTAAATTTAAATAATCTACAATCAGCATATTTACCATCAAAGGTGGCTCTCGATCATTGATGGTGTCGATGCCCCATCGATGGTTGAGAGGCCCATAGATCATATAAAAGTCTCTAGAGTAAAAATAATCCAAAAGGTGTACGGGAGACAAAAGCACACCAAGTCACACAAAAAAGTTATAGAAAAATAGCACAATGGATCAAAATTTAATGACAAACACATGAACATGAGAGAAAAATAGTTCAAAAGCACACATAAAGGATTAAATATCAGTGTAAATTGTGTAAAATATATAGTGAAAAGACTTATACTAGTTCATTGGACAAATTCAGGTATATCAAAGTGAATATTAAGCAATAATAAGACTTAAAGTATCTCAAACTTAAAGTGTTGCCCTAGCACCTCGACCATACAGGATTTAGGAGGAAGAATGATATTATTTGACAGGCAATTCACATCATCTCTAAATATAAAATATATTCAGTATAGGATGGTGATAGGTGGGCATAATAATCATGCACAAATTTTACAAAGAATAACTATCAAGTTATAGTATAGAAAGATGTCGAACCCATGGGGAATGTATGTAGGAAAAATTCTAAATTTGATCCTAGAAATGCGTGTGGATAAAGAGGAGTGAAAGTTTAGAGATACAGAGAGTGTGTGATTATTTGTAAATAAAAAAAACTAGAATAAGAGGGAAGAAAAAGATTGAACAAATAAAAGAAAATAAAGAATAAACAAGGAGGAAAATAGAAAAAAATAAAAGCAAGAAGAGAAAAAATAATCAAAAAGAGGAAAATAAAAAAAGGTAAAAGATAGAGGTAATCAAATAGAGAAGATATGAATCTAGAATTGAAACTATTAGTTAATTTCATTTAGAATTTATGAACTACTCTCTTTTTATTAAATTTCACTTTAGATTTACTAAGGATAGACTATCAAACCACTTAAGGAAAGCATAATTTATCAAATTATCATCCAAACAAAATCATCATTCATGAAAAGAACAAGCACCTAGGTAGTAATTCTAGAATTCATGAGCATAACTTATCAAACCACTTAAGATAAGCATATATTATCAAATTCTTTTTCTACTAATTAGTTTCCTGGTTTATTATCCTAAGCATGATCGTTTGGAGCACAAAGAGAGCAATCCACAAACTATAAAAGATATTAAACTAGTTTCATACAATCTTATAATTTCTATAAGATTTAGTTACTCATTTTACAAAATAAAAATAAGGAAATAAAATCTAGACTAGAAAGCATAAAAGAAAGATATCTAAATTATAAGAAAAATAAAACTAACTACAAAAATAAGAATAATAATAAGAAAATAAAGATATAAACTATAAGCATAAAGGAAATCTAACTAACAAAAATAAAAGACCATAAAAGTAAATTTACACTACAAAACAATGTAAGAAAATAAATGTTACAAAGTATGAAAAATAAATAACGAAATAATAAAAGAGCATGAAAGTAAATCAAGACTACAAGGCACGAAATAAATCTAATCTACCAACATAAAAATAAAAAGAAAATAAAATATTAAAACATGAATTTTGAAAATAAGAAAATAAAAGAGGAAAATAAAAACTTACATTGCAAGATGTTGGCTCCTTGAAGGTAAATCTTCATCTTCATCAACAAAGAAGAACAAATAAAATTAAGAAAAGAGGGAAAAAAATTTTATTAATGCAAACTTAAAAGTTTACAATTTGGAAGACCTAATTAAAGGTCATCCTATCTAAAAGGAGTTTACAAAAATGTTCGCACTCAAACCCCTCACCCTCTACCGCTATTTATAACCTACTACAAACAACAAGAGCTATTAGATTTGGCTTGAGTTCTGAAAAATAAATCTTAGTCATACACTATTTCTATTACAAACTAATCGGTTGGCCAACCGATTGGCCAATCAGTTAGTCAACCGATTGGCCAATCAGTTGGTAAATCAATTGATTTATAATAGAATTTCTTGTGACTTGTTGTCCCTATTTTTTTCTTGATTCGTTGGGCTTTTGTGGGCCTCCTCTTAGTTTGTTCTTGGGCTTCAATAAGTGGTAGAAAAATAAGAGAATTTGATTCTTTTATACTCTTATTCATTTATTTTCTATTTTTTTATAAATTATGATAAAATACGTTAATAGTGATATATTTATTCAAATAAAATAAATAATGAGGGTATAAAAGTATAATAAAATGTGATGATTAAATACCCTCACACCTAAACTTTTGCTAGTCTTGTGGGAAAGAAAGAAAATCTTAACTCATTTTCACAGGAATGACAATTGCATTTAGCATATACAACACGTCTTTAAACTCCAACGTTACCCTAGAGAATAAGTTGTAGTCTCTTGAAGGTTTACAGTAAATATACCTATAAAATTCGGTCATCTTGCCAATTTGAAGAAGCCAATATATAATTAATTCACTTGATATATTTAACAATCTAATTAAAGTTAGTTTTTACTCAAGAAAATATTTTTATGTATGACTTCAAAGTAAATTCTTTAGAAAATCTTTTCATTATAATTATACAAAACCAAGTCTAACTTAGAATTTTAATTAAAAATTTTGAAAAGAGCATGCTAACTCTTTGTTTTAAATAATTTTCAAGCCTCATGATTAAATAATTTTTCAAGAACATATATATAAATATAACAATATAAAAAACTATTTTTCTTTTTTTTATAAATCTTTATTTATTCCTTGGTGATCTTGTTCTACTTTATCGGGCATACTAAATGACCGTGTAGCAAGTTTTGGGCTAATGGATCCCAACTCAATTGGGTATAGGTCATTAAGTACAAAAATACTCCTCGGGCTTATTCACTCGGTCAACTTAGGCTTAATATGATAGAATCACCTTAAATTTCAAGAAGCTTTTAATTGGCACCCATTTTTTGCACTCGTCTTTGCACCTCTAGGTAGTCATAGCCAGCCTTGCGGGCAAGCGCCACCTCCACCTTTTCAAGAGTGCTGTGGTGATAGCCTTCAACGACCTCGAATCGATGGGCCACAGACTCCAAGAAAGCAAGACAGACTTGCAGAGCCTGGATCTCGACGAGGGATGACTCGTGTTGTTGTTCAGCCTCCAATGCAGCACAAGTGCTCTCCTCCTTGAGCCTCTAATGAGCCACCTGCTCCTCCTTCACCTCGGCCCGTAGGCTCGGTGCAGCCAAACGATCTAATCGAGCCCGCTCTTGGGCATCAGTCTTCTCCCACTTCTCAGCCATGACCTCCTCAGATAGGTACTTGATCCTATCATTTCCATTGAGGAGCTCATGCTCAAGATGGCCAAGGTCTTTCTTGAGCTTGCCGATCTCAACCGCCTTCTTGCTATTAGAGACCTTCAGGCCCTCGACCATTTTCTCCCACATCTCTACCTGCTGGTGCCATTTTTCTTCACCTCTTTTCTAGATGCCCAGCTCCTCCTCCTTAGTCGATAGCGTCATGAGAGCCTTCTCTAGATTAGCCTTCTGGGCCTCCAACTCCGCCTAGAGCTTGAGGAAAGAGTTTGGACTCGCTCATGGCCGCCAAAAATCTCCTACTCCACCAAAGCTCCACAGATCAAGTAGCTCCTAAGGCACTGGTGAAGGTCGACATCTGGCACCTCCCCCTGAATCTCGTCATCACGATCGAGGTAGAATTTCTCAACCAACCTAGTCTGGGTGAGTCACGACTCCAGGATCGACTCCCTCTTGTCAAGATGCCACTTGGGTTCATATTTACACTCCTGGAGTGGCTCTCTAGAATAGCGAGTACCTGCTCAGGAGGACCCCATCAGGAGCATCCTCAACTGCTCACCCACCTCGACCTCCTCAATGCGGTAAGGGAATGGCCACCTGAGTCCTTGGGTAGGGGGTGCCGCCTCAGCGGCTGGCACCTTCCCTTGTCTATGGGTTGACTCGGCAGACACCTCTAGGGCTGCCTCGCTCCCTGCTTGAGCCTCGAACTCCTCTGCCGCAGCCATATGGATATCGGCTGCCTCTTCCCTGTTAGGGAACCCTTTGTCAATGATGATGACCTCAGCTTCTAGGACCAGAATTGCAGTAGTAGTAGTAGCAATAGGAGCCTCCTCCATTGTGTGAGGAGGTGGGATCTCTGCCAGTGGCTGGCCCGAGGCGTCCCCTTGAGCAGTAGCGCATTCTCTTGCCTCCATCGCCACTTTAGCCTTCTTCTTTGAGCCTCAGCTACCTACCTTCCTCAACCCCTTCTTCTTCTCAGCTCTCTCAACCTGAGCAGTAGCAGCCTTCGACCCTGCCAATCGAGCGGCTATCTCGGCCACATGCGCTTGGACCTCATTAGCCTCCTCAGGGGCTAGATCTAGGCGAAGGCATTTCTGTGGACTCATCGAGGGTCCTCCCTGAGCTCAAGCTGATGAAACCCTCGATCCCGCATTAGCCTTATTCAACCCCAACATCAGCGTTGCAACCTGAGTTTCATTCTCCGCAGTGGGAGGTGCAGAAGAGATACTGACAACTCGCAAGACCGAGTTGTCAAAGAGATCTTCAATCCACTGAGAGCTAGTGTACACCTTGATTGACTCCAACACACGCCTCTCAGTGCTCGACAGTAGCCCTGGCTTCAGAGATCCTTTCTTCATCTCTGACCAGATGAAGCAGGCCATATTGGAGTCATCCCCGGTCACCCATATGAACTTCTCCTTCCAGTTGTTGTTGGACTTGGGAGCGTTGGTGACAATCTTGTTTCCACCCAAGACTTGGAGGTAGAAATGCCCCTCCTGCTAGCTCACCTTCACACAGACAAGGTGGCCGAGTATTCCTATAGTCGGCTCAACCCCAGCTAATGGCAGATGATGACAAAACCCATCAAAGTAGCAATGAAGTTTGGCTTCATCTACGATGGTGAGACCCCCAATGCCTAGAAGACATGGCGGAGGAATGGGTGCAATGGGAGCTGCAGCCCATTGTAGGCATCGAAAATTGCTGATGAACCCCAAGTGTGATTTAATCATGAGAAGATTGAAGAACCACATCATCAAACCCTAAGGAAATCAATTACAGGGGTAAAACTGGCACAAACATGTTCGGGACACTTTTTGTGCCCGGGCCATTGTCGAGACACTTTTGTGTCCGGGCCATTGCCGAGACACGTTTTGTGTCCGGGTCATTGCCGAGACACGTTTTGTGTCCGAGCCATTGCTGAGACACGTTTTGTGTCCGGGTCATTGCCGAGACACTTTTTGTGTCTGGGCCATTGCCGAGACACGTTTTGTGTCCGGGCCATTGCCGAGACACTTTTTGTGTCTGGGCATTACCAAGACACATTTTGTGTCTGAAGCATTTTCTACATCTTTTATTGTTATTTATGGGTCCCATTTGACCTTTTCAACACGTGGGAACGTTCATTTACATTAGTGGGTGGTTACATCCTTAAAAGACGCCCACTAAGTGCATAAATGTGAAATTAAACGTGCCTTTAAAGCAGGGAGAGCAATTACAACAGCCTGGAAACTAAAAGCCTTCAACCAAGACAGTGTAAACTGTCTCGCGAATGGCTGAGACAATTTTGGTGGCGAGACACAAAAAATGTCTCGCCCACTACGCAATTCTGGCAGGTCATAACTTGCGTTCTTTT